>APFE030846573.1:6752-30103 GCA_000404065.3 Pinus taeda
TCAACAATAAATAGGCCTTCGAGCCTCATTATAACACAATTCAGAGGCATGTAGCCACCACATCTCTTCTAAGAGATAAGCTACCATCGCCCTAGCTGGTTTATTTCCAATATTGTTTGTAAGCATATTTCATTATTTTACATTAATGAAATGAAGTATCATTTCCACTGCATCCCTATGCTTATGGTTATCTCTATAATTTGTTGCCTTCCTGTTTAAATCCAGATCAATATGTCTATTGGAAAATTTGGCTATCAAGGAACAAGGTTATATTCAAAAAGTCCAGGCCCCAAGCTTGGTTAATAGCCATTATATCCCTTTCAGCATGTATGGAACTACACAGACTGGAAATAGACCCTTCCTTGGATAAGCTTGAATCCGCTTGGTTGTCTCCTTGGGTTAGATCCTGGACCTCTCAGCTTCAAGGTAGATGTGTTCCCTCTCGAGCCTGGTGGATCCTGTAGTTGTCCTTGGAAGGTCTAGTGGAATGGATTAGATCCATGAATCAATGTACCCTTCAATTCAATGGCACGTCAGAAGGGCATTAAAAAATTACAGGTCTTAGGGGACTCCATGGTAATCATTAGGCATATGATCTATACGTCATCAACAAAAAAATTTATCTTAAACCAAATTATCAAGCAATCCCAAGGGCTGATCTAATCCTTTGATTTAGTTACCTTTTCCATATTCTTAGAGGGAATAACCAAGAAGCTGAAAAACAAGCAAACTAGGCCTACAGTTGAGAGAAGAAAGGAGTATTGTGAATGAGGTCAATGACACAACTAGCATCCCCTAATTGTTTTGATGAGCTTCAAGTTCTAGGTTGAGGATGTTATTATTGTTCTAGCTAAGAAGTTATAAAATATCAGAAATGTGGACTTCGAAATTTTGTCTCTAAATTTGGCTTATTGGTTTCTCTTCCCCCCCCTTCCCCTCCCCCCATTTTCCCTCTTTCCTATTTAACCCTCTCATCGCTATCCTCCGCCATTCTCCTATCCCTCTCCTTATTGTGCCCCTCTTCTATTTCGTCCCACCTCCCCTCCTTTCCTTCATGTTCCCCTCTCCCGTCCCCTTCATTCCCTTGCACCTTGGGCCCTATCGCATCACTCCGCATCACTCCATGCAAGTTTTGGCCAATCATAGAGCCTCGTGGCATGGGCCTCTTATGCTTGTGGTCGTGATGTGTCTGTGTTTTTCACCATTGTACAACACTTGTGCATGGAATATTTCAATGCGTGTGTATCCAGATCACACGCTCTGGATCATGGTGCAAAGGTCGGCGCACCATTTAGAATTGATTGCAAGATAATGGGGAATTTGGAGCAGAAATTAATTCTTGTGCTCAGAAATGCCTTGATCACTCGTGGGAGGAAGCTTAGGATGGGAATGAAGGACCAGGAATAGAGCTAGGAAATAATGGTGGACTGCTGGGAATTTATGGAGTTACATCGAGATTATAGCGCCAGTAGTTCCTCCCCATGGTATTGCATCATCACACAGTCCTGCATTTTATATTTAAGGAATAATGGTATGTTCAGTTTTTATGGTTTAAGGTTATTTTATACTCAGGTGGCCTCTTCGAAGGCCTAACAGCTAAAGCTGAGGTATGTGAGAGTCAGTGGTTGGGTTTGGGTTATAGGACAAAATCTCAAGGTGTTTGGTGTGCCTGAGTTTTAGAGTGGTAATCTTCAGGGGGCTGCCTGTCTTAGTGCAGTTTCCTGGGTGAGGGTTGTTGGGCTGGGTGTTGTTAGTGTGCTTGATTGGGAGGGGTGATGTGACACAACCCACGCTTCCACATAGCCTTGGCTTTACACCTATTTCGGGCTTTATGACGTGGTGTGTTTGGTTTGTTGTTTTGGCGGTTGTATGCAATATCGATAACAAATATTTTGTTTGGAAACTGGGAATAATTCAATGCGTTAATAAATGCCCACCTTCAGTCCTCGGGTCTGGTTTCCTCCATTTGGTCTTTGCCCAAAATGATTTTGTTCCCCGGTCATTCGCAATGTCTCTGTTCTGCAGTGTGGCTCTGCAAGGGTTTGTTTGTCACAACATATGGTTTTCGTTCGAGCGCTTAGAGCCATCTCTGGTTTTTCTTCTGGTTTTTTGTTCCAAACTTGTTTGCATGGTTGTCAGTGGTTTTTTTCCCTATGGAATGAGTCTGTCTTGGCTCTGGAGGTGTGCTCGCTTGAATTCCTTTCACACAGTGAGTTCTTTGTCTCGTTTTGTCTTCCTTCTGCTATTTGGTTTCAGAATCTGGTCTCTCGGCCAAAGATTATCATTCGCTATTGTTGATATTGTCCTTTGTCTCTGCTACGATGTGTAAATCCGTTAACTTCTGGTGCCAATGATCTCAGGCGACAGCATGATGGTCTTCCGCAGCTACAAACCAGGTAACTAGTTCCCTCCTTGATTTTGTTTGACCTTCTTCTGGTACAGTCACTGACCAAGCCTGCTCCTCCTGTCTCAGGCTTCTTTGGTTTGTCGGTGGCTCTATTCCACAAGCTCCTTGGTCCGGTTGCACTCAGGTTCGTTATATTTTCCCTCTGCTCATATTCTGCTTCGGTTTTAGGTCTCACTGTACAGGTACGCTAACTGAAATTCGTTTGGTTTGTGCAGGTCAATGGTTCGACCTAGGTACGCGGATTTCTCACGGTTCGGTCTCCAAATGTGGCGACCCTCTGTCGTTAGGCTCTGGCTCTTAAGTCTATCAATTTGCAGTTAGGGTCTTTGAATCTCTGTAGGGTTTGTCACTCGCCGTCTTGTAGTTGTATACAGTCTGATTCATTCTCACAAACAAAGCTTAGATCTGGCTTCAATGTTTGTTTTGGGTTGGCTGTCCATTTGGGTTAATGCTGGTCCCTGTTGTCAAACCCTAGGCTAGGGTTTGTCCATTCTGTGGACGCTGGCACTTGTTTTTGTTTATAAACGAATGTAATGTCGATGTTACTTTGAACAACAGCAATATGAACACAATTTTGTTGATCTCTATTTGCTTATGAAGCGATAAAAGGTTCGTCCAAAATTACCTTTGCTATGGTTTGTTTTCTCCAACACTTTGTTTTCGGTATTGTCTTCTCGGTAGACTCATTGTGCTTTACTATTCTGGCTGTGATTTCAACTTTTTTGTTCTTCGCTCTGGTTATGGTTGTATTTGCGTATTCGACTGTGTTTGCTGTTCGATGAGGATAAAAGGAAACACGACCTACAATGGTCGTTCTCTGTCTGCTAGCATTGTATCAACAGTTCAATGAATGAAAATAAAATAGCATAGTATGTAGGCAATGGCACAGATGAATAGTTAGAAAAAGGACGTTCTGTCTTTCTTTATTTCTTGATTCTGAAAATGCTAAACCTTTTCCCTGTTTTACATTGCTCTATTTATACATCTTTTGTTTACAGTTAATTGAAACTGTAATTACTTTCAGTTAAAAAAAAATAATATAATTGTGTAACTACTAGCTCTCAGTTCGGTTTATATGACAAGATCTTCATTTAGACAATTTTTTCTTTTCCTCTTTAAGTTGACAGAAAAATTACTAAACTGTTGTTTATTACTGTCGAACAAATAACAATCCTAACCGACCAATAACTTTTGACTAACACAAAAATTAAAAGAAAAAAACAAAACAAAATCCTATCTCATGCCCTGATAAACTATACATAAAAGACAATCCAAATGCTAAATCAACTTTCCAACCTGGCAGAGACTTCACCCGGTCATGGTGCCCTAGCTGGATGCTCCTACATCAAGGGGGTTTTGGAATAGAACCTCGTGGATAATTAGTGCGTTGATCCCTAGAGGTATGTCTGTCTAAGTGCAGACACAATTGAGAAAGTTGTGTGCTAGAGTGTTGATAATATGTTTGATTGGAAGGGGGTTTTGAAACAGAACCTTGGTGCTTCTTTGGAGGCTGGTGTGGAGGACGGTTTGGAGGCTAGAAGGTCCCTAGAGCGGTGGTTCAAGGGTATCCCTGAGTCGGGAGGGCGCAATAGAGGGGTCTGTGGCATTCTGGAGAAGTTGGCTAAAGGCAATGTGAAGATGGATACAAGTGTGCAAACTGCAAAGGATAGCTCCTTGTCGGGCGCATGTGGTCGTCGCAGGCTGAGGACAGGTGGGCCACGGCCTAGAAATTCTCTGGTTGGAGGTAGAAATTGGCAAACTTGAATCAATTGTGTGGAGGACCAATTGGAGTTACGAGAAGGATTGGTTGTGCTGCAGCATAGCATCCACCAACAACATTAAGAGAAACTGACTATGTAGGACAGACAGTTGGAAAAGAAGGAATGTATTTGCCAACTTGAGGATGAGGTAGACGCACTGCGACAACAAATTGAGCAGTTGAAGGTCAAGGTGGAGGAGAGCAGCAATAGTAATGATGAATACTCCACCAGGCTGGATCTATATAGGAGCAATGAAGAAGTTTTTACTAGCCTAGATCTGAACAATCCAGTATCATTGGATGTTTAGTCTCTCTAGTTTTAATTACCGTTTTTGAATGACACAATTCAAGTGCAAATATTTATTGTTACAATTTTGTTGAATATATAGTTATAAGATCTTTGGAATGAGGAATTTTTGTAAATACCACAACGAATACTCTTATAGAAGGAATGTTGAACAAATGATGTATCAACAACCCTCAATAGGCTTGACAATACCTTGTAAAGTCTCGGTTTTTCTCTCGAACGGTGCATTTGTATGTATATATATTATATATATATATATATATACTATATAATATATATATATATATATAAGACCTTTTATACAAAATTTTTGAGGTGCCTAAATTGTAAATCGACACAAAATTTTCCTTAATCAAAGGATGTTATCAAAATATACATGGTTATAAACCAAATTCTTTGCAAGTGCTTAGCATCCAAGTCCATAGCAACTATTTGGTAATCAAAGAACAATTATGTTCTAACAATAGGCTCTATCATTACAATTACGTTACATATGCTCTCTTTGAAGCTTCTTATCCAAAAAATACACTTTAGATTTCTCTCTTGTGAATGCAAAGTGCAACAAAATTGCAAAGAATGAAAAAAAAATCATAGAGACTATTGGAGGTAACCATAGAGTTGGCAAGGCCATAAATGCACAACTATTGTTGGAGTTGTATAAAAATAGTTTCCGTAAGCGATCAATGTTGAGTTGACATAAAAAAACACAAGACAGTGAGCAAGGACCACTAATCTGAAATAACCACCAGAGACATTGGGGTTCCCTTTTAAAATCACAATTTGTCATTGAAACTCAAGTTGTGTTGTTTATTCTATTACATTTTCCTTAGAACACGTTATTCCACTTGTAAATAGTTGTGAAGGTTTGCTTAATTGGTTGCTTCCCGGTTAATGTTTTTACAAATAATGATTGGTCGAGCCCTTCTTAATGTTTTTATAAATAGTGTTCATTGGTGAACTTGTTTAAAATTGTACTAATTTTTAGATCACATAATTGAGATTCTATTAACTTTTGTAGATTATATATATAGTAATATATAATCTATATATATATATATATATATTAAATTAAAAACATCATTTACAAATTCAATAGTGCAAAATAAATAAAAAATACACCCTTAAGGCTAAATATAAGGATATTTATTGTCTTTGACTTGTAATATTTGTTTTTTTATAAACCAAATGTTTGATTCCTTGCCTCAAATATTATTTCAAACTTAGGAATATACACAATTATATTTACATGGAGTATTGCTATCAATAATTAACAAAGCTAGAAAGGAGACAACGGGGATAATCAGCATGGAAAGTGTTGCAAATATTAATAGACTTAGTGGTATCAACAAGTTAAAATCAATGATGAAGATAGTTTATGCCAATGGACAAATTAGTTATCATTTGTTTTGGAACATGGTGTCGGATGGATTAAGCTTATTCAACCATCCTTTGGTAGAGAATTTTGTTAGAAAAAATAAAAAAGTGTGGGACATTATTTGTCTTATTCTAAAGAGGTGGGTCAAATTGTTGTATGGAGGTAGGTCCTTTGTCTTACAAATTAAAGGTTTCATACACCAATTTGGTGTTTAACCACATTAAAATTAAATAATAATAATAATAATAATAGTGACAAATCACAAAAAATTGTCACGAATTTCTCAATTCATTTCGAAAGTGTAGTTTCACCAACTTTAACAAAGTTTTGCGGTAAATTCCAAAATACATCTGACCAACAAATTAGATTTCTAACTTGCTGCTTTTAGAACCATATTTCATTAACCATCAAAGCCATTTCAATTCGAGGATTTTTTAATATTAAACATTTAAATTTTAATATTTATTTTTTTTAAAATAATTAAACCTTATCTAAAAGTCATGTTTATTAATTTTTATTATTTAAATACATAATTTTTCTTTCTTAAAAGATATGGTTAATTTACTATTTCAAAGTGCACAGTGCACACAGTATTTGGAAACTAAAAAGTCTATTACACCGTTATTAAAACCTTCTTACACCTTTTAATTTTTTATATCTCATTTTTATATCTAAAAAGTTTTGTTGTGGTTGGTTATTTCTTTTTTAATATTAAGTGGTCAGTCTTAAATACTTTCATTTCTCTTTTATTATTATGTTTAGCTTTATTTTAACTATTTTTATATCTAAAAAGTTTTGTTGTGGTTAGTTATTTCTTTTTAAATATTAAGTGGTCAGTCTTAAATAATTTCATTACTCATTTTATTATTATGTTTAGCTTTATTTTAACTTAAAAAATATATAATGTTTATTTTCCTTTCTCTCTTACATAAATTTATGTTTAAATAATATGTTATTATTAATTTTGAAGTACATAAACTGTTATAATAAATCAAAGACAAATATAGATGTAATTTCATTTCTATTTACTTTTAATAGAATAAATTGTAATGGATTTCAATAAAGTTAATTTCATTTTTGGATTAAAATTAATTTAATAATATTAAAAAAATTAATATATTAAATAAAATATTATATATAGGAAATTATTTTTTGAAAATTTATTAATTTATGTGTTATTATTAATAATTATTATTTTTTTTCAACACCAGGAAAATTTATCATAATTTAGTTCTCAAACTAGTAGTGAGGACAATCATCTCTAGCAGCTATTAGCAAATGTAGGCTCAGTTTCACTTTTGTTAGAGGGAAAACATGCCACTTGGAATGACCTGTTGGTGTTCAGTAAGGGAGCATGCTTTCACTCCTGCCACATGCGTGTGAGTCTTGGGTCGTTAACCTGTTTCCTTACCTCTGAGGAACACCGACTCTTAGCTAAACGAAAACACTTATATATGGTTTTACAAAATGTTAAATAAATTAAGCTAACTTATAAGATAAAAAAAAATAAAAATATGTTATCAGATATTCATTCCATACTTGTGACTAAATACCCTTAACTGCTATGATTATTTAGTATTAGCTACAATTTTCATAATGGTTTTACATGGTGAGTCGTGATAAAAACTACATGGAAAAAGGTCATTTTGTAGATTGTTTTTGGATATATAGTTAGTTCATTATCTAGATGTTACAAACTTGTTTTTATGTTTTGTTTTCCACTAGATTTAGATATGTTCAAGATAAAATTTTGTTTCTTTTTGCATCTCCTTTTTGGAAGATTGGATATATAGTTTTATAGATCTATATTTTTAGTTTGTTGTCAATCATTTATAGTTGATCTTCATCTTTTGTTGCACTCCCTCGTGAGCATACTCTTTGTACATGTATCTTTGATTCAGTAATGAATAGCAAAATATTGTTACCCAAAAAAAACCCACACTTAACCCAAAAAAAACCACCCTAGCTTATAACAATCAACAAGTATGTGCTTTCAATAACATAACTATGACCATTGTAAAGTACATGGTGCATCAAAATTCTCCACGTCCCATTTTTCAAAAGTTTTCATTATGCACTCACATTATGATTATCACTAGATATAGTAAACTGGTCTTTCTATTTATGATTCAACTAAAATTCTAGATAGCATTTCTTTTCTAAAGCATGTATTTTTGTAGAATTATTGGTTATCAACTATATCTTTAACTTTTAACTGTTGGGTGTGGAGCCTGATTATATTCTTGATTCATAGGTCTTTATTTCAAGCAGATGTATATCCTAGGAAGACTGTACACCCCTCCATGGGTGTGGGGAGGGGGTGGTGGGGGGCGGGTTACATGGGGGACCATCCCCCCAGCTCGAGGGTCCTGGGGCCAGCGACCCCTTAACAAGGGTTCAGGGGCAGTGCCCCCGAAGCTGAAAAATAAACGAAAAATTGCCTTGTAAAATATTATAATTTCATAGTCAATCTAGTTTGTTCATTAGGAGGATGATCTGATAAAAGAAATTATGTTAATTTAGGTTTCTTGACCTAGAAGGAAACCCTAAGTTTATATGAGGGAATTGTATTACAGTTGTGGATTATTAGTCTGAGAGAGAGAGAGAGAGAGAGAGAGAGAGAGAGAGAGGAGTCTATGTGAGAGCGAAGAGGAAATTACAGTGGATTTGTTGTAGGTTGTATCTCTTCATTTTGTTCGATAATATAAAAGGAAGGATTGTATGTTTCTCTGTGGGCATATCCTAAATTGGGTGAACCCCGTATATTTGTGTCTCTCTTGTTTTGTGTGTTTTTGTGTTTGTGTTTCCACAATATTTTATGTGTTCCATTACTCTGTAATATATAATTTCCTAACATTAACACAATTGTCAAACTAATTACTACTAACGAGTACAATCATAAACATATGTAAATTAATACCTTAAAATTATTGAAGATATGTATATCTTTGGGTAATTTTCCTAATTGAACTTGCCTTATTTGAACCCTTCAATTGATTATTCTCTAGCTATACTTTATTTGATTTCAGGTTTCTTATCATTTGAACAAAAAAAAAATAGGTTATATTAAATGAGAAAATTGATTACAAGTTGGGAAAACATCAGTCTCTTTGCTATAAGTTTGATTTTCTACCACTTTGAACTCTGTATTCATATTTTCAATTTCATGGAAGGCTATCTGTCTCTATTTCTCATGGAGGAAAAACTTAGAAAACTAAATTATGTAGATTTGTAAATATGTATGCTTATGAAATTTGCTCAAAGATGAGAAATAATTTTTTTGGAATATACATCTCTTCTACTTTTGAATTTGCATAAGAAGCCTTATTTACATGTGTTGTAAATGCCTTCTAGTTGTAATAATCCCATAACAACCCTAAGGTTTGCTAGTTCTCATTCATGGCAATTTTTGTCTGTGTAGTTTCCAAAGATAGTTCCTTTGAATGCTGGTAATATTTTTAGTTCTTAGGATAATAGCCCTATATCTAAGTGGGAAGATATCATTCATATAACATTGAATAGGAGAAACAAAGCTAAATCGAATTGTAAATGCTATAGTGCTCCTCCTTCGCCATCGAGGGTCAAGGCATATGATGCTTCTGACACCATTGCAGATGAAATACTATCTCCTGAAAAAGGATGTGGCTAGCAATGAAGATGTTAATTTTTTTTATAAATGCATTGGAAAATATACCATCAGAGATTGGTTAGATTCTAGTAATATATATAGCTTAAGGAGAGTCTCCAACTTCTCATGGAGAGCAGGATCAACCTTACCAGAAGAGTTAATTGATTCAGTGGTACAAGATTTAAAATCCGGTGTCAATTTAAAGAGGAGCTAAAAAAATTCTAGAAGAATTGGAATGAAATAGTTGGAGCCTTTGTAGGATGTCTCGGCTTTTAAAATGGACTATTGGCCTTATGAACATTAACTATACTACATAGGGCTTGACTATAATAATTGGTTCACTTGGTCCAGTTATCATTATGGATAGGATGCGGTTCATGTACAGTTGTATTGTATTAACTATATTTTTGGCTATTAAAACAAGGAAATATATTCTCACTGTCTACTTTCTCATTTTTCTTATATGCATTGTATTGCCTTATAATATTCATTTCATGCTAGCAGGTCTAGCAATTTCCATCGCCTGTTCTAGTTATCATCGCTGACCAAATCTAGTGCATAGCTTTCGGGACTCTTAGATAAAATGACACACAAAACCCTGAGAATCAAAACTGAACCAATGTTGATAAAATCCAGCCACTTGAATCCATCCAACCGAGGACTCCTTTATAGAGGTAAATCCATGGCCACATGGAATTTTATATTTGATAGGAAAAACATGATCTATCATTGCCACAGTCACAAGATCCAAGCTCCCCTCCACCCCTATAGTACTCTCTACAATGACATGGCCCAAGAAGGAAAAAATATTCTTTCCCTAAAAGGTAAGTTTTATTTAACCAAAATTTTCCCTTTCATAGTAGAAGATAAAACAATACGCCATACAATGTTATATTATGTGCCACTTCAACCTGTGCATGACAATGAATGTCCTTGTCAATTACTCTGCCCCACAAGTCTTTGTGTCAGTGTCATGACATGGTTGTAAATTATATAGGACAACCGTACATCTTCATCATCTCAAAAACCCAGTGGAGATTATCCATCTAGCATTTGTGGCAGCAAAATAATATTAGTGGATGAAATGTGAACATTTGGCAAGCACAATTAGAACTCAACATATTTTCCAATATGGCTAAGGCTGCATTGACATGGTTCTATTTACAAAGAGAAGCAACAAATGTTTCATAAGTGTGTCTCTTGGCATAATTCTCCAACCTCTCAACCATTTCCATGATTTCATTAAGCAAATTGGGATCATCATTAATTATAATAGAAAATTATAATGTTTGTTAGAATTACTGCAACATTTAGCGAATATCTCTGACAAGACCCTATGGACTGTTTCAAAGTCCCTAGAACATTGACAAGCTTGTCACAAGTTGAAGTGCTATGTCGAAACCCTAGTTGTGTTTTCCCCCTTTACCATTAGTTGAGTTACCATGAACACCTAATTGAGTAAGGGTTTCTTCCATGTCCACGTTTCCCTTTTCAAGGATTTTTCTTTTTTCCCTTACAACATCCACCACCTTCCATCATTCTTTTGTTGGTGTTCAATGTTGTTAAACTAGTGTAAAGTATCTTATCCTTTTCACCACTTAGGGCTTGTGATTCATGGTTTTTGTCCTACCGTAAGACTACTAATTTTCCTCGGGGATTTCATGGGTGTTGGATGCATTTGTTGGGTAAACTTTATGGCTGAAACTAAGTTCTTCGAAACAAGGAAAGCTCTTACCATCTTGGAAGTTCTTGAGTCCAGATTTTGTTTCCAATTCAATGGTGCGTAGATCCATTGTCAATTGCATGACTAGATTGTTGAAATTTCTTGCCAGACAGACACTAGTCCTGCATGACACGCATAATCCTTTTGGGTGTAGAATAGCGAGTGAAATTCGCCCAACGTGCCTTGACAGATCCAACGATTGAAAACAAAAGTAATAGTGACAATTGTTTGGTCAAATCAATGGTGGAAAATGAAAGGGTAGATAATTGTCGACGGTGAACATATTAAAAAAGAAACACCTTCAGTGCAAAAATAACAAAATATATATATATGTGTGTGTGTGTGTGTGTGTGTGTGTGAAATTAATGATTAATATGTGTTAAAATAATTTATTAAAATTTTATACGTTAAATAATGAAATAAAATTATGATGAATACTTAAATATGTTGAAATTGTAAAAATAATGTAGATGAAAAATATTTTTTTAAGAAAAAATTAAACTATACACATCTTTAATATAATTTATTTTAATGAAATTTGTAACAACATTAATTTCTATAATCTATTAATCTATAAAAAATTACTTCTACATAATTAAATTGTAATACCCCTCAATGAAATGTAAATATTTAATTTGCTTTACTGAAGTAATTTGGCAAACTATGGGCCATAGAAAATACCTGGCATGAATAATAAAAAGAATGAAAGTTTATCTTATGCTTAATTTTATTAATTAAAATTGGTTGTGGTCTACCAAAAAATTACTGAAGAGAAAATATGTTAAGTGAGAGTTTCACTCATTCGACAGTTAAAAGACAGTTATTCCTCTCCCTAGAAATAAATTATCTCAGTCAGTGAAAAGGCAGCCAAGAAGGCGAGAAGGAAAAATCCTAAGGAGACCTAGAGACTTGGAACCTGGTTGGAGGAGGTCCAAGAGAGGAAATGGAAACGATTCCTCAGATTGGATGTTGTTGAGGAAGGAAAGGATGTTGCCAAAAAAAGGGATTCTTGAGATGGTTGGCCATTGGAATTCCCTATTAGACCTGTAAGGTCTGTGATAGACCTAAACAGAACTGGTGTGCTTAGATAGCTCTAGGTGGACCTATTTCGGTCCCCATCAAAAGTCCTTAAAAAAATGGGGCTGGATGAGACTTTCATTAGATGGATCAAACTTTGTATTTCTTCTCCTGGGATTGCTCTGCTGGTTAATGGCAGGGTGGCAGGCTTCTTCAAAGCTTCAAGGGGCCCTCGTCAAGGGTGCTCGCTCTCCCATTTCTTATAAATCATCATGGTTGGTGCCCTGAGTTGGAAATTCGAACAAGAATGAGCTGCCCTCAACCTCCTGGGCATAAGATATAAGGAAGGCATAAGAAGCATAAATCATGGGCAGTTCACAGATGATATTATTTTGATGGGTAGAGCCTCGATCACAATAACTTGAAGATTCAAGAGAAACTTAGATAGATTCTTCAGTGCATCTGTGGGAGCCACTGATGACAGCAAAGGCCACATCTACAACTAGAACATCTCTATACATAAGGAAAAAAAGATCGAAGAAATATTGGGGTTTAAAGCAGTCCATGAGTGGAAATAATTCAATTATTTAGGGATCCCTATCTTCCTAAGAAGAGATGCCCCCTATGCCTGGAAAAAAATGCAATATAAAATGAAAACATAAATTGTAAATTGGGCGGGGATTTGGCTCAATTATCTAGGTAGAGAAATGTTTGTAAAGTCAATCCTGTTAGTGATCCCTCTGTATCAGTCTACAACCCTGCAATTCCCTAAGAGCGTGTTGCATCAAATGGACATGTACATAAGTAAATTCTTTTGGGAAGGAGGTAAAACAGAAACCAAGAAGTACCACTTAGTGAATTAGAAAACACTCAGAGCTCTGAAACAACATGGGGGATTGGGAATAAGGGACTCAGGGTTAGCTAACATGGCAATCAGAGCAAAATTGTATTGTAATATGATCACAAATCTGAATCAATGGTGGACCTAGGTGATAAGGGCTAAGTATTAAACTCAACAAATTGATCGTGGGTGTCGAGAGGCCCCTGGATTGGGCTCCCCCATATGGAGTTTGATCCACTCCTCTAGGGATATTATCAACAAAAATCTAAGCACAATTCAGGGGAATGGAGCCTCAACCAAGATTTTTACAGATTCGATTATGGGACTCCAGCCCTTGGAATCAGACCTTTCCCTGGTGGGTCTTAGAAGCTTCATGAGTCAAAGATGGGTGGAAAATCTAGACCAGATTTCTAAGTGGAATCAATAGGGAGGATGGAAGGTCTGGAAACTCGAAAATATCCCAAAGGCTCCTCTCATCCAAAGAGATAATATTTTCAAGAATTTAAGGGGTTGTTCCCCCATACCTCTTGGAGAGGCATAAAAATGGGGTTGGAAGAATGTCAGTTATGCTATCAAAGAAGTGTATTCGCACATGCTCTTAAACTCCCAATTACCACCTAAAAGTTTCCATTTGGGGAAAATTTGGAAAACGAATGCCATCCCAAAAGTTAATTTTTTCTGTTGGTTTCTATCGCATAAAAAAATTCTTACAGCTAAAAATATTCAGAAGCGGGGCTAGATCGATGCCTCAAGGTGATCGCTTTGTGAGTCCACGGAGAAATCAATTCCCCACCTCTTTCTCCATTGTCAAGTGGCTAAGGAATTTTGGTCAGTGGTCCTTGGGCCTTTATTCTGCAGAACTGCTTGGCCTTCAGACCTCCTGATTTTCTTCAGCTCTTGGCCCAAATATTATTTCGACTCCCTTCAGGCCAAAATCAAATTCAAAGAAATCCAGTCTACTCTTCCTAAGTATGTGATCCAGGTGGATGTTGGTGGCCACCCGTACCCCACTTCCCACTAGTTACCCGAGGAGGAAATTTGTTGGCTTTGTCAATGTTTTTGACAGTCAGATTATTGAACTGAAATAACAGAATGCATGGCCAGAAGGGGAAAAAAGCAACAACATGATGCAGTTGAACCAATAGAAGTGATCATGAAGCATCGCTAGCACGAGCAAGCCACCTGACAGCGCGGCAGAATTACTAGAATTTGGTTATTGTGTTTGTTAGAAAAAGAGTCCTCTGAGCTCATGTTTGTCTAGTTATGGCATCAAGTAGTTAGAAGAAAGAGGGGGTAGATTAAGACATCTCGAACCTCAGAGGGTTCGAGAGCATTATAAAAACCCTATAAATGGCTGAACGTTCGAAGTATTAAGGGTTCAAATTTCGGAGACTGTGGATACTCTGTTCCTCCCAACGTCTCATCTTCATTCCAATAATACAAGCTTATTTTGTTGTTACATGTTCAATCGCTATCTTCTCCTCTGTTCTAAGCTTGCACTTGAATAGGTTATTCATGTTTTCTTCTGTGTCTAATGCCAGATAATTGTCATCTTATCTCTGCATTGATAAATTAGATTTGCAAGCTTCATTTACTTTTTGTAGCTAGCCATTCATATGTGTGTATGTATGTATCTGCTAGTACAATCAGGATTACCTACCCTTAACTAAGCTAACATTTTTATTCTTCTAAGGTGTGCACTTAGACTAGCAAACCCACATTATTTTCTTTTATAAGCAATGGAAAACTATCTAAATCCTATCACTTATTTCTCCTATTGATTCAGATTAAACAATTGAATCAATATCATTTTCTACCTAACTACTGATTTACCAAGATTGAACTGTTTGGCAAATCTTTATTCTCTAGCCTAATTTACAGAAATTTAAACATGTATAACCATGATTGTACTGTATGATTAAACAAATAACTAGTCATTGTGGCATTTTAAACAAGATGCACACAATTTTTATTAGCAATGATGAAGAAAACTATCTATCAGTAGTGGCATTTAGACTTGCAACACTTTCAGTATTATTTCTTTTTTTATTTTCTTTCTTTTGGGGTTCTATCTTTTCTTCTTTTTCAATATTCTTTTTCCTCTTTTCTTATTTATACCCTATTTTCATTTTTTTATTCTATTTTTTCTTTAACTTGGAAATAATTTGCAGATTGACAATTATTTACAATATAAGATTCCTGAGATAAAATACTCAATCACCTTGAGATCCTATAAATTATAGGACCCTAACAAGTTCTAAAAATAAAGATGCAATGTGTACCTTTTGTGTGTGTTGCACATCATGCAGATCAAAGAAATGCTCTACCTATAGTATCCATGTTACCGGATCCTTGCCATCAAACTTCCTCATATCGATATTTGTAATATGGATGGTCTTTAGCCTAGAGTTATAGTCTCTAAAATCATTATTCACATTCATTTTGTTCTCATCATGGGTTTCATGGCATACTTTTCCACCAATAAGAAGCCTTTCTTCTAAACAATTTGACAAACTTTTCTTTAAAACTTCCATGTATATTTTTGTTTTTTCTTCTAAACCATCAATCTTAGCTTATAGTTCATTGTTGGTTGCTCTTTGTGATAGCAAAAAATATTGCATTTGGTCTCGTAAATTTGATATATCATGTTGCATTTCTTCTTCTTTATATGTCATAGTAGGGATTTCAGAGGGTTTGTTGGGTTTAGATTTTTTTTTTTGTTTGGGAGGAATTTTGGAATCAATTAATGATAATATGCTTCATTGTGCCCTTTAAATCACTTCAAACAAAATTTATGCAAATTTAAAAATACACACTTTGTAAGAACTTGATTTTGAGCTTGATTATTGACTTTGAAATTGTTGTATCTTTGTGATTGCAGTCTCCCAAGGTTTGAAAGTTTGTCCTATTGTAGCCCTTTATGTCTTAATTCCAACCCCACCAGTTATATCGAGATTGGATACTTCAAGTGAAAGTTCTACCAAATCTTGCATGCCACATGTCACTGTTTTAACCTTCAACCCTGAAATTGTTACATGAAAAAAAAAAAAATGTGCACTTCCAGTCACTTTTTATAAAATTCAAATCCAATGCATGAAGAGAAAGTTATGATAATTTTCCCCATAACACATGTTTGAATTGAATTTTGGAGCATGCAAAAACCATAACTTCCTTTGACCATATCTTTGAAAATATAGAAAATCAAGATCTCAAATTTTACATGAAGTTCATTGAGATTCAACTCCACGTGGTAATTTTTTTTAGCTTTAGAATCCTCGCAGAAAAAAATTTATAGCAAAAATACCATGATGTCCTATTTGAATCAGCAAAACCCTAGGATCCAAAGCGTTGATACCAAATGTTATGTAACCAGATCACGAAAACATAAGAAAAGATAGATCAACAACATGAAACTAAGCTTGTTCAGGGGGGAAACCTCCTTTTACATCACATAAATTAAAAATTCTTGGAGATTCAAATGAAAATACCTCCTTGGTATATATAGGAATCTAATGAGTCAAAATATAATTAGGTTGTACATAACAAAAACAATGTAAGGACTCAACAATTACAATAGTGAGTTTCTATGAGGCACAATAATAAAAATATGGGGTCTACACTAGTATTATAGAGACCTAAAAATCCTGAAAACAAGGCCATTTTAGGTACCCATTAGAGAAACTTTGAGGTCTAAAATTAGCCTCCTAAGGAATATTATAAAATAATAGTGCAAATAATAAAATATTATTAGATTGCATCATCAAACTTTAGAGGGAAAAAAGAAAAAACTATTTTTCAACTTATCTCCCTACTATTTTACTCAAATTTTGAGCGGGAGAAATCGTTGGATATATAATTTAATTCCTCATCCAATGTTGCATACTTTCGATGGACCCTGCTTCATGAAAAAATGTGATTGAAATTGCAGTTTTCATGTATTTTTCATTTTTCATGTAGCAGGGTCCATTGAAAGTATGCAACATGGGTATTCCTTAGATGATGAATTAAATTGTGAATACAACGAGTGCTCTTGCTCTAAAGTTGAGTAAAACCGTATGGAGATAAATTGAATATACGAGTTGAAAAGGTATTTTTTTTAATAATCCTTTTACTTTTTTACTCCAAAAATGGTGAATCATCCCCATGGTTTACATCATCATCTTGAATCTTATTAGTTCTTATAAAGTTGATTTCAGTTGTACATTTTTGTTTTGAAGCCCATTTTAAACCTCAACATTTCTCTCATGCATATATAATGCACGAAAGAGGAAAGAGGGAAAACCTAGTGGGAACAACCCCCGCTCAAAACACAATGCAAAACTAAAAGAAAAGACAATTGTTACACAATCATATCCTTCACCCCAAGATGACTACAAAAAGTGAAACTTCTACTCAATGAAGGTATTGGTGAAGATGTCGAAAATTTTCTCATAACTAGGACAGTACTGCAAATCTATGATCCCATCATGAATCAATTCTCTAATGTAGTGCATGTGGATCTCAATATGTTTGGTCTGTTGTCATTGTACCAGATCTCTAAAAACTTCAATGCACTATGATTGTCACGTCATACGGTAGTCAGATGATGAACAATGATACCAAGCTCGGAAAGAAAATGTTGCAACCAAATGGCATGCATGGTGACATTTATTGCTCCTTTGTACTTGAGCTTTGTTGATGATAAAGCAATGGTAGTGTGCTTCTTTCTTGACCAACAAATGGGGCCAGATCCCAAACTAAGTACATGGTCAGAGGTGGAATTATGATCAATTTTGTCGCCAACCCAATTTGAATCTATGAACCCAATGAGATCCAAAGAATATTTTGTTGCATAATGAATCCCATAGTTGATTGTCCCCTGGACATATTGAAGGATGTTCTTTGTAGATTTCGAGTGTAAATCATGTGGATCCTGCATGTATCTAGAAATTACTTCTATGGAAATATGGGAGATCAATATGAGAGTGAGTGAGATAAAGATGACTCCCCATAAGTTGATGATACAATGTGATATCAAATAATGGTGTTTCTTTTCCATGCTCAAGCTTTATCCCTGTGGTTGTTGGCTTGCTTTCAATCATGTGAAATTGTGCCAAAATATCTCTAGCATACTTCGGCTGAGAAATGGTAAGCCTAGAACCATTATGATTGATCTCTAGTCCAAGGAAGAAATTGAGCAAACCCATGTCTGTCATAGAAAGACGTTTATGCAATGCATTTTTAATCTCAACAATGGATGAAACTGAACTACCTTTTATCAAAATATCATCTACGTAGAGTACTATGATCAACAAGAAGTTAGTTGTATTCATCAAATAAACATTGGAATCAAATTTGCAACATGCAAAATTTTGAGACAATAAATAGGAATCCATCAAGTTGCATACCAGGCTTTGGATGCTAGTTTGAGGCCATAAAGAGATGTATTTAGTTTGCATACTAGAGATGAATTTTGCATGTATCCTTGTAGTTTCTCCATGTAAATTTCCTCCTTGAGATCACTGTGAAGAAAGGCATTCTTCACATCCACATGATCCACTTCCAATTGTCTTGTTGCTACAATGAAGAGAGCTCACCAAATAGAATCATTTTTTGCCACTGGAGCAAAAGTCTCATCATAGTCAATACCATGTACCTACTAAAAACGTTTTTCCACCATTTGTGCTTTATATCATCTAACTTAGCCATATGTTGCTTGCTTGGTCGAGTAAGCCCACTTACACTTGACAAGTTTACCATTAGAACGTAGTGGAACCAGGTGCTAATTCTAGTTCTTAATGAGAGAGTTGTATAATGCATTCATAGTTTCTTCCCATACAAGATGCCCAGTGTCTTTTACATAAGTTTGTGGATCAAATGCATGCATCATATAAGAATGCATGGGCATGCATGGCTCCATAACTGAGAGTACTTGTGGAGCTTTCTTGAACTGAGGTCTGGTGGCAAGATCATCTAAGAGATCACTCATGTTGCACCATTTTTATTTTGAAGGTGGTAAAGAATCTTCCAAACTACATGAGGAAGTATTATCTCGATGTTCAACAACTAGTGATCCAATAGGTTTCGTAGGAAAACGATTATATAGATTAGAAATTTGATCCAAAGTATCATCTATGTACTCATCAACTAGTTGTGAAGGTAACTTTTAGCATGTTCATCTGGTGATGCATGTAAAGAATCTTCTTCAAGATTTACATTCATTTTGATAAAGATCTTTTCAGTGTTAATATCAAGCAATATGTACCCTTTGACTTCATCGTAATATCCAAAAAACATGAATTCCTTTCCTTGAGGCTCCAAATCCTTTCTCTTATCTGTAGGAACGTGGGCCCATGATCAAGATCCAAAAATGCGGAAATGACTAACTTCAGGTTGCATGCCAGTGCAAGCCTCAAAATGTGTTTTTCCAATAATAGATTTATGAGAATATCTATTATGGATGTATGAAGCACATTTGATAGCTTCATCCCATAATTTTTATGGAAGATATATTGCATGGAACATGCATCTGACCATCTCTTTCAAAGATCTATTATTTTGCTCAGCCACCCCATTTCACTATAGAGTGTAAGGAACTGTGTGGTGCAACTATATGCCTACTTCACTACAAAGGTTCGAGATATATTTGTTGGCATATTCCTTCCCTTTATTTATGTCAAGGATCTTGATGTGTTTTCTAGACTTATTTTCCACATGTGCTTTGAAAATCTTTAGATGCTAAAAAAATTCAAACTTGAGTTTCAGGAAGTAAACCCAAGTGGATCTCGTGTAATCATCTATAAATGACAACACATATCTTGCTTTTCTCATTTAAGGTTCTAAAAATGGGCTCATGAGATCACTATGTATAAGCTCCAAAGGTGAAGAGGCTCTCCATGCATGCTTCTTCTCGAACTTGTCTTGTGGATGCTTTCCAAGAGCGCATACATTGTAAACACCCGTTGAAAATTCAATTTTTGGATGTCCTTTAACCATCCTTGCTTGCTAAGTTGTTGCATATATCTAAAATTCAAGTGTCCAAATCTCTCGTGCCAAATCATATTTTCTTCATTTGCATGCATCAGTAGCAAAATGAAAAACGAGTGAGGAACAAAATCAGAAAAGGTATACATGCGAGAATGATCATTTACCTTGCCAAATGCAATCTTCGAGTTGCTTTGCACATCATAAATGCTAAGAGAATCTGGGGTAAATTCCACTTTCCTTTCAGTGTCAGTGTGTTTCATATGATACATTGAAAGAAGATTCACAGAAAACCTCAAAATATGCAAGAAATTATCAAAGCTTCCATCTTCAACCTACACTCTTCCTTGTCGAGTTGTTTTAACTGTAGAATTGCCTCCCATGCATGATAATTGGAGGTCCCAAGTGTACTTGTAGAGAAAAAATAAATTCTTTTTAAGAGGCCATATGATGCAAAGCTCCTAAATCAACGATCCATTCTTGTGGTGTAGAATGAAGGGAAGTCAAAGGATGACCATTGCCCCTTGTTTCTGAAGGTTTTTCTTCTGCCTTCTTCTTGGAAATTTTTGGAATGTGATGACCAATATTATTTTGTTGAAGAGTATTTTCCATCAAATCAATATTCTTCTGCATGCAACAAGATTCAAGATGATAACCTTTGTTAAGAGTATTTTCCTGTCTTACCCTTGGAGCTGGAAGAGTTATCTGGAGGTTTTGTATTTCCTCTCTTTCTTGGATCTAGATCTCTTTCCTTTCCTTTGTGTTTGGATTGTTGATTTGGTTTCGAGTTGGGTTTTCCTTTTTCATGCATGGCAAGTGCATGTGCATTTGAAGAATTTAATAAACTTATCTTGATGAACTTATCCTGCTCATGAATGATAGACTCAATAAATGCATCAAGTTGGGGCATTTTCCATTTATCTCTAGTTGCAAGTCTAATTGTATGAAATGTAGAAACAAAAACACATTATTCAGGACCTAATTTAGACAAAATGGAAAGGATCAATTGGATTTCTTGTTTTGATATATTGATCCCACAATCCTATAACTGAAGAAGCAATGATTTGAATTTTGTAAATAAATCTTGAATGTCCTCAAAGTTGTCAGGATCTAAGGAATTTAGCTCATTTTCAAGAAGATGGGCCTACATCTTGTCCTGCTTTCCAAATAAATTCTCCAATGTTTTACATTCTTGATTCAGAGTGATGCATGTGTCCACATGGTAAAAAATGATGGAGATATTTTCAACAATGTAATACCAAAGGCCTTGTCCATCTTGTTGAAGTATTTTGATTTTTCAATGGTAGAATTTGATTCAATTTATGTATCCATAACTATCTGATACAAGAATTTTCCTCTGAGGTGAAGAAAAATCTCTGACTTCCATTGTAAGTATTTATATGAAGTGAGAATAGTTGAAGATGGAAACTCCACTCTTTTACCTTTCGAAAGTTGTTATAATTCTCCAATATTCTGATCTACAGATCAAATCTCCTAACAATTTCCAATGCTTTGATCTTCAAACCTACAAGAGATTAATGCACCTTTTGATCTGAACTTAAACAGGAACACAAAAAATTATAGATATAACCATAAATACAAATATGCAACAGAAATAACACTTCATTTCATTAATATAAAATACTGAATATGCTTAAAAACATAATGGAAATAAGACTAGCTCGGGTGATGGTAGCTTATGTTTGAGAAGAGATGTGACGGCTACATGCCTCTGAAATATGTTACAATGAGGCTCGAAGGCCTATTTATTATTTAGAAACAATGGAAAACCCTAAACATCCAAAAATCTAACCCTAGGAGATGAAGCGCCAAAACTATGGGCCCCGTTTAGGGAAATTGGTACATCAACTTCCCGGGGTCATAACTTTGGCATATGATTTCTGTTTGACGTGCACAATACCTCGTTAGAAATATCTATCTGAGGAATACAACTTTCATGTGGAAAACATCAATTAAAAGCCCATATTTTCCCCAATTTTCCCAAAATACGTCATTTAGGGTATTGAAACAGCTCCAGAAGTTCAGGACCCGAAAAACTGCCAAAAATAGTAAATTGCATGCTACAATTAAAGAATCTGAAAAACTAAAGGGGACAGTGGTGGGGTTCCAAGTGGAATATGCGAGTGGCCACCAACATCCACCTTGATCAATTCTCTAGGCCTTTTGCAACTCTAATACCATGTAAGATTATTAAAGCACAGGTAAGGACCTAGTTGGATAATAATTGCATAAAGTTGCAAGAATTGAAAAAGAAAATTGGAAGGTAGAATGAATTTTATATCTCAATGTTAATAAGAGAATCAATATATAAAGCAACTAATTTAAACTTAACTGCATGCACACACTAAGAGTAACTAAAGCTAACTAAAACTAAGTGTGCTTTATGCTATGTTAATGTGCATGTAAACCACATGCAAGCACTAAAGCTAAGTAATGTCAATGTACCACAACAAGTACCTTAAATGCATATGTTGAAACAAGAAAAATTACTGTTCATTATACATGACTGGGATACATAGTAAAAAAAAATATCTGAAAAATAGGTGTAATACTAATCTCGAATCCAATTAGTAGTGAAGTTGAAATTGAAGTGAATAATTAAAAAGTACAAATCTACAGCTACGCTAGATCTCAATAATAGACACCCTTACCAAATATAACCTTGTAATTGTGTCGAGAGGCACATTCTACAGCCTAGTATGACCCCAAAGTGTAAGTATGTCCTTGCTCAAAGTTAAATTTTAACTAATGTCTACCAACATAAAAATTATAAATTATAAATCTAAATAATATTTATTTTCGTCTCTCCAATAAATAATAATAATGAAAAGATAGAAAATTAATGTTGGCCCGAAACAAAAATGAAAATAACCATATTGTTAAAAAAAATAAAACTACAATACAATTATCTCATGTGTTTAGAGAAAAAAAATACAATACAATTATCTCATGTGTTTAGTAGTTTCTTTATCATATATGTTGAATTTGAATGGATCATAAATTTACCTTCAACCAAATTTTTTACTACATTAAAATTCCAAATTATCTAAAATTTTAAAGAACTTTAATCTTTACGAAAGCCAATACCATTTCTTAAATCCTAGTAAAACGATTAATTCAATACAAAGAATCCAAAGTCTTGCCTTAAAATCTTTTAATATTTCTTTTAATTAATTATTTGTAAAATGAATTTTTAAAAGGAAAACCGTATCCTATGGATATATTAAAATCTCTACACACATAAATATTTCCATGTCAAAGATGTCATATTAGAAAATATTCATTTGATGTAGTTTTGTTATAAATTTTG
>APFE030846586.1:0-16641 GCA_000404065.3 Pinus taeda
AGGACCATTTTGCATCTTCCCATGTGATGGAAATCCTTATCTGGGCACTCTGAGATCTCAGATTCGCACTGCAACAGTTCCGCCGTCACAAAAATTCTAATAAAATAGCTGATTGTAAATCAGCGATATCTCCCACATTCGAACTCCGATTCGACCCATTTTTTTTTTGAAATTGGGTGATTTTTTGAGAGGAATCCAGATCTACAATTAGATTTTGTAGAGCTTGCACCAGGATTTCTAGATATGTGCCGCAAACTCGCTGCCTTGAAAAATTATCTGCAACCCCACTGATTTTTAAATCAGCGATATCTCCTTCATCTGGACTCCGATTTGACCGATTTTTTTTTTTGAAATCGGCTATTTTTTCACAAAGAATACAGATATGTAATCAGATTTTACAGATATTAAACCAAAACGTACAGATCTGATCTGCAAAGTCGTCGCCCAAAAAAAAAATTCCTGAAGTTTGTTGAATATTGCTGCAAAATTTGAAGCTGAAATATGCATCAAACCCTTATTCCCATGGAATCATAACCTGCTCCGATACCACTGATCCGGATCTTGAGAGGAGGCCCCCAAGATCTAAAAGATTGAAGTGGATCTTGGGAGGAGAGACCCCCAAGATCTGAAAACTTGAAATGGATCTTGGGAGGAGAGACCCCCAAGATCTGAAAGATTGAAATGCCAAAAGAAAAAGAAGAGGAGAATGCCCAATAAACAAAACCACAAAGAAACTTTTTATTAAAACCAATAATAACTGTAAAGGCTACATTGTGGCGGACCATCTGTCCTTTTACAAAATGTGACTTGTTACTTATAGTATTTTTCTAGTTACAATACCATGGGTCAATTCCATGGGTGAATGAATACCATGGGTGGATTTACAATACCACAGGCAGATGCCATTTACAATACCATGGGTCAATTCCATGGGTGAATGAATACCATGGGTGGATTTTACAATACCATGGGCGGATGCCATTTACAATACCAAGGGAAAATTCCATGGGTCCATGAATAATATGGGTGGATGAGTACCATAGATAACCAATACAAGGGGCCATTTTCCATTCGGATCACTCCCTTAGGTAAGGTTTGACAACCTTAATAGAATGAAGTTAGACTATCAACAAGAAGCTCTCATTTAAGCAAGCAAACTATGAAAACTAGTAAAGTGGGGTTTAGGAAGAATACACAGGGGTCTTATATTTTATGTCGATCCCGTAGGGTCAAGACCCTCTGCTTCCTCCAATGCATTCAGACCTACAACACAAACTAGAGGAGCATATACATAGAAAATATTTCAAAGAATGTGCATATTAAACATGTTAGATCATGAATTATAGATATATAAAGCATGAATGTTAGACATGAATTATATAAAGATGAGATTAAAACATTTCAGGAACAAGAAAAAACTTCTTTACTGACATCAACAAATAGGAGTGGAAGAATACAAATTGATTTGACCACAGCACCAATGAACCTTCCTCTGGATCTGTCAAACCCAAGCCTCAAATATCACCTCAATATGTGAAAAATGATGTCATATAAAGGAATAAGCACATCTCTATAAGGAAATAAGGGTTTCCTATGACTAGAAGTGCAGGAGGCACAGGGAAAATCAAGTTTGATATGGGGATGAAAGGACTATAATGTCGATATCCTATCTCCTTCTATGTATTAGGCCTTCCCATGAGGTGTATAAATACCACCACATATCAGTTGATTCAGTTAGGCCATGGGCTCCCGTAGGTTGGATTTTGGTGAAACCCGTAAACCCCACTCGAGAAATATGACTTTTTTTCTTTAATATTTTAAATTATGTACGTGGCTTTGGTATTATTATACTTGCCTGTAAACATGCTTTTATAAGGGTAGAGTCATGTATGGAATTTAAAAAAAAAAGGAAATTAATATATGATTAAGTCTGAATGGTAAAGGGCTTCCCAAGGCCATATAAGAGAATCATGACTACAAGAGTGCTAAATAATGCTATAACAAATGCCCCCTAATATATGAGGTCAGAAGGGGTACATGATGGCCAAAATATATTAAGTACAAAGAGAGATCATTTGAGAACCTATTGATGGTGATAGAAATCTGTCAACTGAGGGGATCTCCTCGATGTGAATTCCCAACTAGACCTCACACCATTTGGTATAGGAGTCCCATCTAGTATGATGGTCTGGTTTCCATTTACTTAGATATATGTCTTAGCTTTGGCTGTCATCACATGAGAGTGTTAAGTTGGTATCTTCAAACAACAAGGTAAGTGTGCTTGGTGAGTGCATAATGTAACTCGTGTCTAGGTTCTCTTACTACAAAGGGGGAGAGTAAAGTGACCCTCTAAGTGAGAGGTGGTAGTACCACCCAGGAAGAGACACACGTGGACCACAAAGGGTGTTTCCAACACCCAAAGAAATAGTCCATAGTGGATGTGGCAGTCATTAAAACTGCAGTACAAGGGAAAACACCTACACCATCCAACAGAGTAGTCCACACGGATGTGGCGATCATTATAGCCAGTAAACAAGGAAGGCCTATCGAATATCCTGTGGAGTAGTCCACAAGGATGAGACAACAGTGATAACCAATACATCACATTTCCAAAAATTTACGTACTAAAACAACCGAAGTAATTCAACTATCGTAGTACATGTGAAACAAACATGTATTACAAATGTCAAAAGAATAGTCTTACAAACATCTACAAAACATGCATGAAAATGTGTTGGCCTTAATGGTCTTCTGAATTAAGTAAAAGTTCCAAGACACATATGTACATCATACATCACTAGTCCCAGTAGTGGGACAACGGAGTCACTCCCCGCTCCTCAAAGAACTCGCTGAAAAATCTCTATGCTTCATGGGAGGAGCCAAGGTGAAATTCCTTGCTCATACAAAGTGAGGAGTATATATAGCCAAGGGTGATGATTGACCTTTGTGACTCTTGGACTACGCCTCATGACTGTTCAACTTCGTATGACTATTCAAATGACATGAATCTTCATCTTCATGTGTGCGTCTATTGGAATTTTTCTTTACATCACATTCGATTACAAGATATATGGCCCATAGTAGTGATGTGGCCTTGACAACTCATGACACAACTTGACGTGACACTGCTAACATGGGCTGGCTGGATGTGGTGGCAATGTTAAGTTGTTGTTGCTACTGAGTGATGGATGTGATCTTGGATGTGCTTTATCTTCACATCTACATGGCTTGATGCTGCAGCGTCTTCAATGGTCTTGGTCTTGTAAGATGGTTACATGCATGTGTTCCTTTCACTTAAGATTCTTTCATCCATCCAATTGCAAACAAGTCTTCTACCATGTTTACTCATTCTTCATCCTATTTTTCATCTCACCATGATATATCAGTGTAGTTTTTCATGCAATTCATTCATGAGAGAGCAACAATAAATCCAAAACATCCTAGTCTAAGCTGATGCATTGTTTTCCATGGGCCAGGTCTGGGACAAATGACAGGCTGGGAAGAGGGTCGAGTAACTACGCACTATGTAGTTCTAGGTGACAGGGAGAAAGACTAGTCACTGAGACTCTGCAGAACACAACTCAAGTTTGGATGAGGAAATCCGGGCATAATATTCAATTTTTGGGAAAAACTCATAGTGGACACTGGGAGGCAAGATTGTGCAGTTAAGGTCACTAGTGGCAGATTCATGGTGCAACCTTGAGGGGCACCTCTGCAAATTTTCTAAGGGAAGAAAAGACAGGGAAGCAAAGGGACCAAAGAGGACAGTTCTACACAATTTTTGGGAGCAATGAGTCCTGGCTGAGGGAGGTAACTAGGAGGAGACCTCTATACAATTTCTGGGAGTAGTGTGGGCTCAAGCCTCTATGCATTATAAATTTCCAACAGGAAGGGAGGAGGCTTGATGACTGATCTTGTGAAATGTGTAGTTTAGGTCAGGCTTTGAGGTAGTTTCTGCGTAGTTCTGGGAAGGAATACATGCTGCTCACCTCTGGGATTGCGCAGTGAAACTAAATCAGAGGACACCCTCAAGCACTGCATAGTTCCAGGCAGTAGATCAACACCACTAAGAGTTGAGACTGAACAATGTAGCTCAGTCGTGATCTAGTGAAGTGGAGTTATTTAGTCAGGGATATTTTCAGGAAAATGGTTAAGTGTGAGAGGTAAGTGGACTTGTGATGACTGGAAATTGTGATCACACACTTAGCATACTTCGACAACATGAAAACACTGACCACCGGGACCAAAAAACAAAGCATGACCCTCTGTGGGATTTTCTAGAGCTGAAAGCAACAAGTGCAACACTTGGGATAGACCTTTGAATGACCTTGACGACACTTGTATGACAGTGCTTACACCTTTGTGTATGAGTATGATAGGTATTTTCATGGCTATGACAACTTGTATACACAAATACCAACCTTCAAGGTCACCAGAGCGGTTCGTAAACATGACATAACAACCAAAGATGATGTCAAAAGACGACAATTGATCCAACAAGCGAAAGGGAGCAAGAAATGTAGATGAATCACATGGAATGATTTTCAGTGCTTGCAACCATGCATTTCATTGAAGATAGAATGATATGACAATGATAAGCAGTCCTTCAAGCTACAATAAGGGGTGTATTTCAAAAATGTGCTTTGTTTTCCACACCTAACCTCTAGAGGGTTATACATTAGAAGGATTCTTCATGCGGTTCTGATATTCTATCATACCTTGGGTTCCTTGGTCTGCTTATCTTTCTCCTTAGCTCCTTCAGAGTCATCTAGCATGTCATCCTTCTTCGTGGCCCCTAAGAGACACAATTGCACAATTTTAGTAGGCAATGACTATTGTGGGCTGAAGCCCTAGGAGGACACATATGCACAGTTTCAGGATGCAAGGAAGTCTGGGCAGCTGAGGGACCAAAATGCATAATTTTATGATGCAAGACACTGTTGTGGGATGAGGCCCTCGGAGAACACGTCTGTGCAATTTCAGGATGCAAAGTGGACTAGGTAGCTGAGGGACAAAACTACATAGTTTTTGGGAGTAGTGGGTGTTAGTGCCTAAATCTACCTCAGGCTGAGAAAGGCAGGTCCAGGGTAACATCAAACCACGCTTAACCTAGTAGATAGCCCTACCAGGTTAGGAGAGGGCTCTCTCCTTGTCAATATCAAAGAAAATATGGCAAGTAAGGCTTGATATGACTAAAATGAATACTAATTTTAGGCTAGGTATGCTTTCTCAGAGGAATTTGTTTGATTTTAATGGTTGGTTGCTGGATCATATGGGGAAGGCAACTTTGGTTCTAGGAAATCAAAACAGATTCGTAGAGGTTTTTGTGGGGCGAGGTAGGAAAGTGTTTTAGCACTTTGGAATGAGTGTAATGGTTAGTCTACAGAATGGTGAGGAGCTGGATAGGACATGCAAGTGTCATGAGTCCTCTTCAAACAATAGAAAACATGTAAAACTAAATAAACCCCAAGGTAGAGCACTGAAAAACCAATGAATTCCACCTTTCAAACTTGATTCATTTAGCTATGCAGAAAGAGAGAGATGATGGTACACATAGACATAAGATCAATTGAATTACAGAGAATAAAACAATGTTAATTCACATTACCACAAGAATCCCACAAAATGCTGCAAAACCCTGGATTATTTCCTTGCCAAACTGCAGAAGTGATGTACAAAGTAGCTCATTGCATCCACAAGAATCCAACCTGGACAAATGACTAAGAAAGTACGAGATATAGGCATCAAACCACCCATGCTATCCATCAGGGGTCGATTCCATGAGTCAAGGAGCCATTTCAACAAGATCTAAACTAGGAATTGAAAAATAGGTAGTGGAATAGCTTGCCTCTAAAACTATGGAAACTGATTCATTCAACTCAAAACCACCTAAAACTGATGTATCAACCTCCTTAAGTAATTTTTCATCATTTTTAAATCATAGTACATAAATTTACATCAATTTACATCATGAATTTGACCATGGGAGAAGAAAATTCAAACTGATAGAAAACTAGGCGAAAATTTGAGTTTTTGAGCAAAATTGGCAAAATTTTGCCTGATGCGCAATGCCTTTTCCAAGCTGTGTTTGAAGGCCTTCCCCTTCACCGAATTTTCTCCAAGATGGCTTGTTGGAAATATCTATCCATCTAATTTATAGGAAAAGTTGAATTTTTGAATTTGGTGTCCATTTTTCCCTTCAAAAATCAGTTCTCCCAAGACTGTAGCCTGTGGGTCCAAAAAGTGGCAGAGAGGGCATTTTTGAGGTGTTTTTTGCCCTTTAGGTGACCCAGATCTCCTCCAAAATTCATGAAATTTTCTGGGTTTTCATATTTTTTCATGAGGAATCCAAAATTTTAATCCATTCCTCAAAATTCCCAACCCGATCAATGCGCAACGCCAATGGCGCTGTGCATCAGAGGAAAATTTCTGTGTTTTGCAATTAAAATTTAGGAAATGACAAAAATTTCTCCAAAATGCCTTAGAATTGGCAAGAGGCAAGCTTATCAATTTCTTTTCTGGGCCAAGGAATATTCAGCCAAGTTTCTAAGTTTATCTTACTCCTTTTTGGCTTTTAAGGCTCTCCCTAGCTTGGCTTTTAGGCTTCTTATTCTTGTCTTGCAAATTTTGTTCTGGGCCAAATAGTGATAGGCCATGTGGCACAACATGTTATTCTCTTTATTAGCCTTATCAAGAAGTTTCTCAAGGTGGACATTCACTCTTTCCAACCATGATTATCGATCAGCCTCTATTTCTTGCTCTAGTGCAGTCAGCCTGATTTTCCTTCTTTTTGCCATTTTTATGGTTTGCATCTCCATCATTGTTTGTTTGTCCTCCAATTGCCTATTTTGTTTCTCAAAGTAATTAATGATCCATTTAGCCCTCTCAAGATAAAGTGATAAGGCTTGGATCTCAGCTTCTTTCTCCTTGATGATCACATCCTTGAGCCTTGATCTTTGGGAGCCCAAATCAATGTCCTCTTCCTCAATCAAAATAAAATCCCTGTCTTGGCCTTCAGAAGGCCCTTCATCATGAAATGGTTTCTTTCCTCTGTCTTGTACCTGCTCTGCTGAAGAATAAGGCAAAGCCCCTTTCAACCTTGGTGAAGATAGCATTTTCCTGTTGTTTGGTGAAGAGAACGAGACCCCTTCCACTCCTGGTGGAGATAATACTCATTTGGCAGCTGCAAAAATTCTTCTTATCCCCTTTTAATAAGTTATAAACATAGGAATGTGAGCCTCTTTAGTTCTACTTTCATGCTCTCTTTGTTGCCCAGAGGGTCCATCTTCCTCTTGAGGTTTTGCAAAAATTTGAGGCTCCTTGAAAATCTCATGGGCAATGAAAGTTTCCCATGGCACTCCCAACTAAGTGAGCTGATGCACAACAAAAATCTTGATGACAGCAAAATGATAAATGCTATTAAGCTGCTGTGGGTATGGTTTTCTCTTTGCAAGCACAATCATCCTCTCTATATTTTTGCAGATGAAGTCTGGAATACTCATCATTCTAACCTTGGTAAAATGCATAAGCATTCTGATATGATAGGCATAGAGTCTGGAGAACCTTCCCTCACATGTGAAGCATTTAATGATGAGTTTCATTAGTGGAACATACCAGTCCTCCAAAAACTTAAAAGGAAACACCCTGCCCAATTGACTATGATATTTGGCTTTAATGTAGGGTTCATAGTTCTGTTTGCTGATATTCTGTCTTTTGTTCCATCTTTCCCCCACATCTGGCATCCTAGTTGCTTCGCAATAATGGCTGGTGAAAGAGTGAAATTGATGCCAGTAAGCTGTACCCTATTGTCCTCCATGTTGATGACAAATTCCCTAGCCAATTCATGATGATACTTAACCCTCTCAACTAGCTCACAAAACTCAAAGCAAGATTGGTATATGAAAAAAGTGGTGGCAAGAGGACAAGCAAGAAGTTGAGCAATGTTAATAGGCTCCTCTCTGATTATCTTCCCACCCTTGTGAGGTCTCCTAGGTTATACATTCCCGTCTCCTGAATTGTCACTTTGTGTTTCTTCCTCATAGCTTGAGTCACTGTTTCTTGCCATAGTGCTTGTCTTAGGAAAATTATTTGATGAAAGTATGGCGAAAAATGGTGATGAAAGAGGACAATGGTGATGAGTATGAGGAGATTTTACTCTTGGGAAATGAAATTGGGGAATGAGGGGATTAGTTTTGGGAAATTAGGGTTTTGTGAGGGATTTATGGTTTGATGATGGAAATAGTTGCTTTAGGGGAGTGGGATATGGGAAAATGGGATAAATGGAGTGTATTAGGGTAATAAAAGAGTGAAAAGGGGTCTAATGATGTTTTTGTGAAGATGGGATGAAAATTGAACAATAGAATGGCAAACAATGAAGAGAAACTAGGGTTTCATTTTCCACATGCAAGATTTATGAAAAACACTAATGTGACCTCAAATTCAACTTTGGGATGATGATTATTTACTTTTAGCATGCAAATATAGAAAATTTGAGGGTTATGGCACGATTTGGAATGATTTAGAAGAATCTGGACTGATGCACAGCGCACTGGGCCCAATGCGCAATGCCCTCCTGATGCGCAGCGCCAATTCAAAATTACACTGCAGTTTTGCCTCTAATGCACAACACCTGCCTGATGCGTAGTGCATTGCCTCTAATGTGTAGTGCTAAGCCAAGTTGCCTTGAAAAACGGGGTTTTTGTCTCCTTGGCTCCCAAATCGTGATTTTTTCTCTCCAAGAGTACTTTACACAATGAAATGATAAAGAGGACCTCTTTCACTTTAAATATGAATGACTTTAAATTTTTACTCATCTCAAACCCACTTTTCTAATGTCAAAGTCACTTTTGGTCTTGAACTCTGTTTTTCCATTGAAATTGACTTTTCTTAATCATTTGATAAACTGATGCATTGATGCTTGTGTTTTTTCTTGCAGTGGTTGGAGTTGGCAAGGTGAGCTAGGGCAGCAGCTCAGAACTTATTACATATAGAAAAAATTGAAATTACATAGAATTTTTATACATAGGAATAAAAACTTTGTTTTCACCTCAAAACATAGTTTTGAGGTAAAAACCACTTATTGTGTATATCATCATTGAAATTTTGATTTTTTGAACTTATTATACCTCCTCATGTGTTTGTTTACCGTTTATTGAGCTTTTTGCTGACCATGGTGACAAACCCTAGACCTAATGAGACCTAAAACCCTAAAATATCTTTTGCAAATGTAATGACAAAAAATGATTTTAAATGACCTGAACTTATGAAAATAGGCCAGCAGGTAAAGACCATGAGGAAAATTTGATAATGAACCACTATCATTAGTTGATCCATGACCTAATGGAATGCAAATGATTGGATGGGACACCTAAAATGCATGCAAAAAGAGAATTTGATCACTGATGGAGGGATGAAGATACCGACACTAACAGTGGGTTCGAGTTGAGGAAAGGATACTAGAGGAAACAAATTCATAGTTTTGAATGCTAAGGGAGTATGGGCATTGCGTAGTTCCAACAAGCAAGGGAAAATATTGAGGGTTGCAGATGCAAAGTGTGTAGTTAAGGAAGGCTAGATGAGGCTATGTTGCAGGGGAAACTATAGAATTTGGATAAAGTGTGGGATAAATGGAACTAATGTGAAAAATGATATAAATTGACTATGATCACACACTTTAACACTTAGTGATACAACATAGACCATCCAGAACATATAACACATACTTCACTTAATGCAACAACCCTTGTGGCAGCTTACAACAAGTGTGGCTCCGATGAGAGAGTTTGAGAGGATAAACGTGACACTTGTGTAAGAGTGTGTGAAATGAGTGTGAAACATGTCTATGTGGTGAGGAAAATCCATGCTCACAAACCTTTCCCCCTAAAGCAAAACAAACTTCCCATTGCATGGAAAGTAATAATCCCATGCCTAAAGATATCACATACTATATAAAGATAAAAGCCTTAACGATTCTTAAGATCAAAGATGGGAGCTTAAGATCATCAACTTACCAATAAATGACTAAGGAATGATCGATCACATGATCCATAGTATGTTCCAAAATTTGAGTACAAGCCAAAATTTTGGAGGGTGTTGTAGTTGCTAAAACACTTGGTGCCACACCAGTTGAATTCCAGCTTCTTTGTCTTAGTTTGTTTTAGTGCAGGGCCTTGGTACATCAGGGAGTATTGATTCATCATGCAGATTACTTTGGCTTCTCCACTTACCCCATGGGAAGACATGGTCCCCTTTGTACCTACTCAATTGAACACAACATGAGATTTAGCCAGATCACAGTCTTTTAAATTGGGAAGGGTATTTTAGCTCGCAAGATTAAGATTTTTAGGGTATAGCTTTTCATCTCTGGGGTTTCTTTGCTACTAGCAAGCATGGATAGTACCTCGGTAGAGTCACGTAGGAACAAAATCATTTTTCCACTCTTAGCAAGCCTGGATAGTACCCCGGTGGAGTTTCCTACTTCACCTCTCTGCGCAGGAACCCTTTCTCTTCTTTCACCTTTGTTATTTTTTTAAAAATAACTATGCATAGGAACTTATTTATTTTTGGGGTGGAAGAGGGATCCCAACTTATTGAGAGTAGGAGAGGTTGTTCCTTTAGAGAATCATGTAAATACCTCTAATTTAGGTTTTCTCATTTATATTTTCCCCTTCTCAATTTCTACTAGTTGGATAAGCTTGAACACACCAAAGAAGAAAACTAAGTACATGCATGAGGTTCCTAGACTAGACACAGGTTCATAGTTGGACCAGAGCTCTCCTTATGGGAAGATAATATTTTCCTTCAAGACTTCATCGGCCAAAATTTACAACCAAACACAAATAAGATGGACATAGGACAAGCCAAGGGCTGCAGTGTCACAAGACTATTTGAACTTCAACCACATACACATTTAGAAGCTAGGACGCAGTTTCAGGCACAACACTTATTCACGTAGTGAAAACAAAAGGAAAATTGAACAAAGAAGGAAACAAAGAAAAAATAAAGGAGACAAAAAAAAATAGGAAACCAAACTCAAAAGATAAGAGAAGAAAATGACTAAAGCGAACATGATGTGAAACCAAAATAAGAAAACCATAATGAGCTACCGGGAACAAGTGCAAGATGAGTGGAAAGAAAGGAAAACTAATATGCAACTAATCCTACTCCTATCCTAACAACTAGATGGTTAGGGTTACGTGTAATGAAATTTCTAGTGAAGCCACTATAGTAATTCTTGACCTGCATCCACAAAGATATGAATGATTAACATAGATAAAACTTGATGTGCAATACAAAATACAAAAACTTGTATAACTTGCACACGGGAAGGAAGGTCTTGCCTATGGGGAAAAAGTCGTGTCACAACCACTACTTTTACCCAATCCACATGCTTACCTCTTTGGTGGATATCGTTATTCAACAAACCGGGAAGCCTGTTGCGAGTGTGTCCTCATCTGCATCGAGATTCATAGCAAGCACGAGGAAGGATTGAAACTTGTTGCCTGCAATAGAGCTTGCCAAGTAAGATTGTTTTATACATTCAAATATTGGATCACAAAATTCATGATGGCCGTCTTGAAAGCCTCGTGATCTCTGGAAAGATGAATTTTCAATTCAAGAAGCCAGGTCATGATGGAAACCTTGTAAATAAAAATAAATATGATCATCCTCGATGGTCATGCCAAGATAGTGTGGACTTGTCATAAACATTAGCGAAGGTTTAAGTGCCTCACCTGCTTGATGGAAATCTGAAGAGAGATATGTTAAGCAATGAAGATCAGAGAGCACGAAGCAACTATCATTAGATGTGTTGATGGGAAAATGGTAAGTTGAATGATAGTCACCAAAGATAGAAAAATGATCAGATGAGCTAGTTGAGATGTCAGATTCCCAGTTTGCAATGAATAAAGAAAAATCCATTTGAACAATATTGAAAACATTCTGAACAATCGAGGAAAGTTCACTGTGAGCTAGATATGACAAACCACCTTCCCGCAACTAGTGACCAATTGTGCAAGCATCATAGTCATCACAAGAATTTAAGAAGGATGTGAGAATCGTTAATGCATGAAACCTATTGAGGCATGATGAATGAAGAGGAACTTGATTTATGTGATAGCTTGTTCATTCATCATCACATAGGGAGATTTTTGGTGTGATGAGTGGATAGATTTGCAGTACAATATTCACAAGAAAATCGAGGAGCTGACCATGAAGGGGGAAATTCGATAAGTATGATTATTGGCAAAGATAGTCTTTGAGATGATCAACTTCACAATACCATGATTTCGTGAGAGACGAGCTTTCCCAACCTGAGTTTGACGTGAGAGATTTCCATGAATATGGATTCGTTGTAACATATTCATGAATTCGGTCATAAGTGAAAATTTGAAAATTTGGGAGATCACACTGATAATAAAAAACATTTGTTACATGAGAATTCACATTGAGTGAAACCATGCCGATAGACGGATTGTGTGTGATAAACCATATCTTATTTGGTTCGAGGATCTTACCAGAGTCATCAAGTCCTGACATAACCATCAACGAATGTTGAAGTGCCTCGAATCCCTAGCAAGTCCTAAAACTTTCCATAATTGCAGAATTGCATTTTGAAGCTTGAACCAGAAAATGCATAGTTTTAGGGTGGTTGATGTTGCTAATTCAAAATTGCTCTCTGAATGGCTTCCATCTCTGTCACTGATTTCAATAACAATAAGATAGATTAATTGAAGAGGCTCTTCTGATGGTACGTCCAAATATAAATGAATTGGTGAGTGTGCATGAGCAAGTTGATTTAATGAGTTGTCTTCATGAAAAAGGAGAGATGATGAGGGGTGAGAAGAGTCCTCCGTGAACTGACTATTTTCAATTTCTGAATTTAGGCTTCTATGATCCATAATGAATTAATAAAAGTATTTCAGTAGAAATCACATAAGATAATTTTTTTGTCAACATGTTTCAAACCAACAAGTGTGGTTCATCATTAGGACTAGATGAAGAGGAAGACCATGGAAAAGGCTTAAATAGAGAGCAATGTAGAGGCCATAATTTCAAGTAACAGCGATATTCCAATCAAGGAGATAACTCATCGGATGAAGAAGTAAGAGAACAAGGAGTATCTCTACCACACGTAGATGCGTTACGAATGGTAGGACACAAGGGAAATTGAGGTGAAGAGGAAGTTTCGATATGTATGTCTTCTTTGACCAAAGCATATTCTAGATCTGAATTAAAATCTTCATAAGAAACTGGAAGATCACATGATGTGTTTAGGAATTCGTTACGACATACAAACACGGATTTATCATCATTTGGATGACTACTACCCAAGGTCGTGGATTGATTGACAAAATTGATTGTACAAGATGTTCCACCAAGAGTAGTAGATTGAGGATCATTCAAGAATGGAAGCTCATTTATTTGATGTGAAAAATTTTGAAACAAAGAGGGAATATCGATAGTTCTCTCACTTTTGCGCTCCTCTGCTTGTGTAATGTGACTTCCTTGCACTTGATCACAATTTGAGCCCACAACTTGACAATAAAGAGAATACGAAAAACTAGCTGGTGAAGTAGATTGATCAAGCGAGTCATGGTACAAGGAGTCATGGCTTGCAGATGATAGAGGATGATAGAGATGTAATTCATATTCAAGACTTGAGTTATGAATGGTGACATCCTCTTGTAATGGAGAAGTGAGTCTTCATAGCAGGCTTCATGATCCATTCTAGAATTTCCTCCATTGAAGTGGTAGACAGATGAGATGATGGGTTGGGGACTTGATGCACATATTTACTAGTGTCATGATCACTGCAAGGGGGGAACCACATTGGGACCAAAAAAGGAGGAGTACAAGGAACAAATGGGGTAGTGGGCTCATCCTTTGCAAGATGAGGTGCCTCATGATCCGCAAGAGTGGGGGAAGAAGGGAAATTAGGAGATTCACCGTATTGGGAAACATGAACCAAGCATTTAAACTCTTGCCTTAAGAAATCTGAGTTCAAAATTTTGTCAGGAATTTCACAATAGAGGTGAAGGAACCAATCAACAAAGTCGTCAACTGATTTGTCAGGCTCCATTCTCAAACGACAAATTTTTTCATAGACATCTTGGTGGCTATACTTATCAAAATCTTTAACCATCATCTCAACAAGCTAACTGAATGAAATGATAGATGAGATGTCTATAATTATCAAAAGCCTTAACCATCATCTCGGAAAGCTAACCGAATGAAACGATAGATGTAATGGCTAATCTATGATACCAGTGTTCAACACAATCTTCGAATGTGAGGGTGAGTAGGAAATCCTAGACATGTTCAGACTTTATTTGGTGAGAGTGGAAAAGAGTCATAACATGAAGCAGATGTACATGAAAATATGGTTCACCCTCACCATTGAACTTCAACTCAAACAAGTCATGAATAACTTCTGCAAGGATGGTAGAACTAGGATTTAAAAAAAAAATCTTGGGATTATGATTTTAGGAAGAGCCATTTTAAAATAGGAGATTAAAACGAGACTCTACAGGCACAACCTGTCATCTGGCTATCCCTCTAGTTCCATTTTGTTGATGGTGTTGGAAATCCATCAACCAAGGGGATCTCCCTAAAGTGAAGTCCCAGCTAGACCTCACACTGTTTGGTGTGGGAGTCCCATATTGGTATGATGGCCCAGTTTATATTTACTTAGATATCTTTCTTGGCTCTAGTTATTAGCACATGAGAGTCTTACACTAGTATCTTCAAACAAAAAGGTAAGTGCGCATGGTGAGTGCGTAATGTAACTCGTGGCTAGGTTCTCTTACTACAAAGGATGAGAGTAAATTGAGCCTCTAATTGAAAGGTAATAGTACTACCCAAGAAGAGACACACACAAACCAAAAAGGGTTTGTCTAGCACCCAGCGGAATAGTCCACAACCGATGCAGAAATCGTTAAAACTGAAGTACAAGGGAAAACATGTACACCATCCAGTGGATTATTCTACATGGATGTGAAGGTCATTATAACTACTAAACAAGGAAGGTTTGCCTAATGTCCTGCGAAGTAGTCCCAAAGGATGAGACAATAGTGATAAAAAATACAACACATTCCCAACAATGTAAGTACTAAAACAATCGAAGTAGTTCAACTATCTTAGTACAAGTGAAACAAACATGCATTACAAATGCCAAAAGAATAGTCTTACAAACATCTACAAAACATGCATGAAAGTGTGATAGCCTTAACAAGCTTCTCAATTCATAAAAAGTTCCAAGACACATCGGTACATGATAAATCATTATTCCTAGTAGTGGGGCATTGGAGCCACACCTCGCTCCTCAAATAAATGATTGAAAACTCTCTATGCTTCGTGGGAGGAGCCAAGGTGAAAACTCTTTGCTCATACAATGGGAGGGGTATATATAGCCAAGGGTGATTCTTGACCTTTGTGAATCTTGGACTACCCTAATTACCATTCAAATTCCTATGACTTTTTAACTGACATGACTCTTCATCTTCATGTGTGTGTCCATTGGAATTTTGTTTTACATCACATTTGGTTACAACAGATATGGCCCATAATAGTGATGTGGCCTTAACAACTCATGACACAACTTGACATGACACTTCTGACATGGGCCCGCTGGTTGTGGTGGAAATTTCAATCTACTGTTGCTGATGAGTGATAGATGTGATCTTGGATGTACTTTGTCTTCACCTCCACATGGCTTGATGCTATCAGGTCTTCATTGGTCTTGGTCTTGTAATATGGTTACATGAATCTTTTCCTTTCGCTTGAGCTTCTTTCATCCATCCAACTACAAACAAGTCTTTTAGCATGTTCACTCCTTCTTCATCTCGTTCATCATCTCACCATGATATACCAGTGTAATTGTTCCTGCAATTCACTCATGAAAGGGTGAAATTAAATCCAAAACCTCCTAGTCTAAGATGATGTAATGTTTTCCATGGACTGAGTCTAGGATATATGGTAGGATGGGAAGAGGGCCCAGTACCTACGCACTGTGTAGTTCTAAGTGACATGGACAGAGATTGGTCACTGAGATTACGTAGAGCACAACTCAGGCTTGGATGAGGAACTCCGGAGCCCAATTTTCACTATCGAGGAAAACTGCACAAAGGCCACTGGGAGGTAGAATTGCACAGTTGAGGTCACCAGTGGCATCTACAAGGTGGGACCCTAATGGGCACCTCTCTGTAGTTTTTTTAGGGAAGACAAGGCAAGGTAGTAAATGGACTAGAGAGGAAAATTATGTGTACTTTCTGGGAGAAGTAAGTCTCGACTAAGGGAGGTCAATAGGACGACACCTCTACATAGTTTCTAGGAGTAGTGTAGGCTCATGCCTTTGTGCATTGTGGAGTTCCAGCAGGTAGGGATGAGGCTTGATGACTGATCTTACGAAGTGCACAGTTCAGGTAAGGGTTTGAGGCAATTTTTGCGTAGTTCTAGGAAGGAAGACATGCTGCTCAACTCTGGGATTGTGTAGTGCAACTGACCCATAGGATAGCCTCAAGAACTGTGTAGTTCCACGAAGTAGAGAAACATTGGTGAGGGCTGAGACTGTGTAGTGCAACTTAGTCGGGATTCGGTGAGTGGAGTTTTTCAATGAGAGAGATTTTCAGGAAAATGGCTAAG
>APFE030846590.1:0-15005 GCA_000404065.3 Pinus taeda
GATACATACTGTGTTAATGTGTGAATGCTCTTGATGTTTTATTATTATTGATGTTGTTATATTGATGATCAACGTAGAGGAGCTTATGTATTGTGTATGTTTTCCGCAATAGTACATGATCAGGATAATCTCTATTGAATATGTGTTAAATTATTCAAAATTTCTACAATTCCAAATAATTGGAAATTTTAACATTTTTTAATATTGGAATAGGTAGAACTAGATAGAGATTTCTTTTTATAACCTCTACGCATTCTTCGTTGGGGAGAAACAACACTACAAAAACGAGCCATCACCCAGGTTAAAGTGCAGTGGAGGCACTTTATCCCGAAAGAGGCCACCAGGGAGGAGGAAAAGATGATGTGGGAATCATACCGTGACCTCCTTCAAGGGCATGAATGAACACTGAAGATGATGTTTAGCTCAAGCAGGACAAGATGTAACAATCCTAGCCATGTAAATAATTAGCATTTACTTTTACTATGCAAAACTTGCTGGTTAAGGTAATTAGCAAGTAATTTTTAAATATGTTATTTTATTACAAATTCTGTTAAAAGAAAATTACGCATAGTTGGGAAATGACCATAAATATACTAGTAAAAATAAAATCTTGATTCCAAAAATTTAAACAGTTATCTTTCCTTCCCGGAAGAGATTAAAGGAAAAAATATTTCAGGGAGAGAGACATGTTCTTTTTGGAGAAGAGTGCCTAGAGGAAAGAAGGGAAAATTGTATGACAAGACGTTGTCAAGAAAGCAAACTGGTTGTTGCTGGGTCTTCTTGAGCTCGTCAAAACTAGTGGAAACCCAAATAAGACATTTTGGATTGGACAGGGAGTTATGAAGTTACATAATAGTCATTATTTGAACTGCTCTAGTAATTAAGAGGCTCGAGAGGAAGACCTGGACGTAAAGTCGGTCTCACTGGTTGGGATGAATGAGTCTTTCTTTGGTAATTTTCTGGCAAGAAGACAAAAAAATAAGTATTAACATTGATTACAAGGTGTAAATATAAATATCTTCATGTAGAGTTGTATATATATATAAGTATATATTTTGATTGAAAATAAAAAGATAGAAAACATATGTACGTATCAAATCATTATATTAGCGCCTGAAATTGTAGAAATTTTGAATAATATGATCCTTATTCACAGAGATTATCCTGATTATACACTATTTGCAGAATCATGCATAATACATAACCTCCTCTACGTTGATCATCAATTTTGTGGAATTAAGAAACAATCGCATGCACACATTGAAGCATCAATCACACATATCAACACAGTATATCACGGGGAAAAGCAATAACAGCTAAAAACCAAGCTTATGTATATATATTTGATTGATAACATGTACAATACATAGTACAATACTCCTCACAAAGTACTCGTACTATTCCACTTTTACACACACTAGCTAGATCTGAATCAATTCACTAGCTCAAATCTCCTCCGCTACTTGCCGCCTCCACGTGCAATCCTGCATAGAGGAATACAACGAGAATGATCTCCAAACTTTTCGTATTTCCTTGTGTGGACACTACACCATCCTCATTGGCATCTCAATCCACTAATGTGCAATTTCTCGATGCACAACTATAGTCACAACTGACAGTTGTCTTTCCCTTTCACTCATCTCTAACACTTGCTTCTCCACTTGAACTGGTCCATGCACTGGTTAACTGATGTATTTTAGTTTATTTATTGAGTTATAATTAGTGAATTAATTAAAAACTAATTCAATCACTCACGCTAGTGTATTGTTAGTAGACTACATAAACTAGTTTCAATTTAGTCAAACTGAAACAACTCCTTCAACTCCCATTCAAGTCCACAAACCTCAATTCACTTGATTTCTAACTGAATTCCTTCATGCATAGCTCAAGAACCTAAGAATTTCTTGTTTCCTTTCTGGCAGTTGCATGTGCCACATCTGTAGCTCGAACTGAAGTGCTCCAAGAGAATAAGATAATGTTTATAGTTCAAATATTATTTAGAGCTAATAATATTCGACTGTTCTATTTTTAGCCTGGCAGTCTAAAAATAGACTCCGCCCATATGTCTAAAAATAGAGGTCCATCTATTTTTTCCAACATGACCAATCATCCACAAATAGCATCCTGCAACTCATAGACCATGATCCATATGTCTAAAAATAGACATAGCCTAAATGTAGACATAGTCTAAAAATAGACTTTGCGCCAAAAATAGCCTGCGGGCCCACTTAGTGAAGGTGACTTATTTTCACTAAGCTCCATAATCTTGTTGCATTTTCAATAGAAATCATTATTGATTATTATTATAAAGAAAGAAAAAAGAGTTCTTGAGAAATTTAAGTAAAATTTAATGTTAAATAAATTTAATGCTTGGTTGTGTTGAGGGACATAAGTCCTTTTTTTTGAAATCCGGGATTTTAGGACACAATAATATATGTGTGGAAGGAAATAGGGGTACAATAAGCCCAAATAAGAAATGGGAAATCTATGTTGTCATTTATTTCATAAGTGAACTTTACCCCCAAAAGTACAGAATGATTAATTATTACCAAGTTTCAGGTTAAGGGTTTGTATGAAAAATATTGAAGTCACAAAATGAACAATCATGCATTCAAGAAAAACCCACATGTACATCTGTGAATATTAAGAAAAGACGAGGAATAACCAAATACCGTCGAAAAACCTTAGGTAGAGGAATAGATTTGTGAATTGAATCATGATTTAATACAATGTACAAATGGTAGAAACTGGGTAAGGAATCGAGTTAGTATCCTCAGCAAGGAAGGTACCGCACTATGATAACAATCCCATATATCATTTTGAAAACCCAATAATTATGTCTCTAATAGGAAAACCCTCTTAATCGTTCCACTTTCACAGTAATTAACATAACCAGAATTCCATACAGGAAAAGAATGTACCCATAAATTTCATCGAACAAAAAGAAAAATGTATTTCACGACTGTAAAAATTATTTACACAACCTCACCGGATTAATGCAGAGCCAACTATTGAAGAATCTATGGCAATTAGTTAATGAGATACTTCTTGAGATGATAACTATTTGTGAGGTATTTAATTTTTACTTATTAGCACAATGTTATCTTGATATCATTAGTGTGTGTATTTCTTACTTCATCAAACAGTTACCAAAATACAAGAGACAAGAACACAATATGTTGACTTTCTACCAAGGCCAAAGTCTCTCCCTCTTGGAGAGGAAAACCTGCACATAATTATTCTTATAGAGGTGCCATTTGATGAATACCAAGACCTTGACCCTTAACCTACTAGGCCACTCCAAGACCAAGACATCAATCCTCTTCCTCATTACTGTTGAGATCATCATCATGACTGCTGCAATACTTAGGTCATCTCTGTTGCATCACTGATATCATTATGACTTCACCATTGGTACACCTTAACCGAGATTATCATTGTGTCTTTATTGAGGTCATCTTCTACTGCATCACTAAGAATTGATTGTTGTTACTTCTCTGTTTCAAGAATATTACATCTTCTTTAACAACGAGGTATGGATATACATATAGGAGTGTTGTATGAATATCATTATCAAGATTATGATCTTGAAGCAATTTCTTCATTGAGATCATGGTCATCATCATCCAAAATACATGTTGAGACAAAGTGTCATTATAGTGACAATGATGACCAAGATCCTTCTCCCTTCTTTATCGAGACTATGACTGTGCACTCCTTGCACCAAGTTCATTCTTGTCAATGTGCCAAGACTATCATCATTGTGATGTTGCTAAGAGATTGTACCTAGATGCATTGACCATGATGACTAACTGAGAAACACATAACCATTGTACTTACCCAAGATTTGAAGGCATTGCATCATCTAAAATATTGTAGGCGTATTTCTCCTTAATGACTATGTCTCCATCCACAATTTATGTGTCTCATTACTTGTCCAAGATTACATAAAGGAATGTGAAGATATCACTATGTTGATTACTGAAATTTCATATGTTTTGTCCACTTCCATAATTACATAGGCTTGTCTAAATTCCGTGACTCTGTGATGACCCTAACTACGAATTTATAGGTGTTATGCTTCCATAATAAGCTGACATGGCAGTGAATCATTGTGACACTTCATTTGAGCTGACTTGACGTTTCTTTTAATCCATTTGCAAGTTGACATGACTATTCTCTTCATCGTTTTTCTAGTTGATGTATTCAAGAGGATTGTGCTTGTCTTGGAGGACCTTTTAGACTAGAATAAATTTACACATAGGCTCAAGAACAGCTCCTTATACATGACTTTAACCCTTTGACTTTCCTATACCTATGAAATGAGAAAGAAACTCATTTTTATAATTTACAAAAATAATATTTCCTTTTCTTGAAAAGTACAAATATCAAAATTACATTTGTAAATATCGAACCTAGTTAGACTTTCTTCAACACTTCCTCTTAAATAGGGAGGTATTTACAATGGTACTTGGTTATTCTCAATCTGAATAATTTATCATAAGAAGAATCAGATTGGTAATCCCATCTGTATAGCATCGTATCAATAAGAATTGTCATAGTGAAAGACCTTGACTAACAACTCCATCTCTCCATGATACCATGAGATACAATTCTAGCGAGACCAATGGTTTATAGACACCTTCATCATTGTCTCTCAAGGTACATACCCACCCGGGTGTTCACTGAGTATGACCTTCTAGGACTATTCTTATATTGGGTTCCCAACCCTCAAAGAATATCGGTCCTCCTTCCTACTCTTAACTTGGATGCCCTACACATCCTCAAAGAGTATCATATGTCAGATGATTACCCAACCCTCCATTCTTTATTCCTAGGGGAAGACAAGAATGATGTTTTTACCATGTGTCTACATTTCTATTCATGGCCTTCATCTAGACTTACGACTGTTAGTCCTGGTCTATTGCATGAAACGAGAAATAGAAAAACAAAATTATCACTCCTTTGTAATCAAGGGTGATCTAATTCAAGATCCCTCTTAGCTAGGGACTTGTCCATTCATCAAAAAATTCTTCTTAGTGGGTCCTTCAGCTACTTGATCTTCCTTCTTTTATGTCATGAAGTCCTTTCTTCGGATTTCTTCTTGGTAGGGCACTGGCCATTAATCACTTTCCTTCTTGGTTTTTCATGTCATTCATTTCTTCATGGAAAGTGTCCTTCTTGATACATATCTAGAACCTTCGTCATATGGCTACTTCTTCCTCATCATGTTAATTTAAATAATTTCCAGCCACCACATGAATGTTGGTTATACTTGTACTTACAATTCTTGTTCCAGTAGCCCTGCATGAACTCATCTAGATATTACTCAAGAAATAAAAACATAACATTAAATCAAATTGTACCTTTCGAGATGGCTCTTCATCATGACATATTCATGTAGGTATCAACATCCTACATACATGTTGATATATCTCCAAAGCTATCTATTGTCAAGGGTCTCCATCTTTTCCAGAATTTCATCAGAGTCTTCATATATTTCTAGGAGATTACTTAGTCAAATCTTCTTGGTCCTTTAGATGTTGATTGCCTTCATCATGCTTGCATAACTTACGATCTCTTCCTTCCTCACACATTCCTTTCCCATGAGATTTCAATCAGATTTTCTTAATTGTATTCAACCACCTCATTCATATGAGGACATATTATGTTGATCTCATCTTAGTGTGACTTTATGCCTTCCTGCATCCTTTTAGGGGAGGAAATCCTTTTTCTCTAGATCATGCTTCTCAAGATAGAAGTAATGATCCATGTTACCTGCAACCATATGACCTGAAATTACAAAATTAAATATAGGCATACATACCTCATTTTACCTTTAGGTCATCGAGGCTTATTCTAGTAGCTTCCTTGATTGAAGTTTCTTCAATCCCTTAATCTGCTTCTTTTCTTATGTCATCATAACATCATCCATGAATTCCATGAGTTAGAGATCTTGATGAAACACTTTCTTCCTCTCTAGATTAGTGAGTCCTCCTATTAGGATTCTATCATAGAATCTTGAGGAGCTTGTATATCCTCATTTGGCAGATGTTTCCCTTTTGACTTGATGTATGATGAGATACTTCTTCCTTTCCTTCTTCATGTTTGCTATCATGGATTTTTTCTTCATGATTTCCATGGTGATTCCATGAGCTCTTTCTTCTAATGCTTTCATGATGCCATGATGCATCTTACTATTATGGTCATATCTAAAGATTTAGGAGCTTATGATAGGACCCTTTTGTGAGGGATACCATCTTAATCATAGTAGAGATTTTCTACTCCCTATTTCCTTGGCCCCTTTCTTCACCTTCCTTCATCTTTTTGACGATATGATATTTCTTTTCATAGCATTGAGTCTTTAACTATACATACTTTCCTTTCCTTTCTGTAGATGTTTGAGTTCTTTCACCTTCAACACTTCTGCCTGAAACTTGTCTTTCATTTGGTATAGAGACCACAACTTGCCAAATGAGGTAACCTTATTGTTCATGGACATTTGTTATCTTGCTTATCATTTAGTTAATGATGATTGTCTTCTTATCATCTCTCCCAGATCTCTTAATTGAGATCTCATGAAGACATTTCTTCATTCTTTGATACCTTGAATCAGGTCTAAGTGATATGACCTTCTTCACTGCATTTCAGAGATTATGTCTTCTAGAATTTTATATATCTATTTTATGTCTCCTTTCTTGCTAGTAGGGATGAGAGGACCTTAAGAGTTCCTTCTCATGAATTCAAAAGGAGGCCCTTTTTCTTCATTCTGACTTATTTTTATCTATGAGTATTATGACAATCCTCCTTACTTCATGCAAGGACTTTTGATGACCCATCCAATCGATACATCTCCTTGCAATCATGAATTAAATTAACCAAACTTGATTATAAAAATGAAATATACTTACTTGACAAGTGAATATGAACTCTTCTACTTGTTCACTTAGATGTTGTTTGGAGAAGATATATTGGAGTTTCCTCTTGGATGATCTTTTCTTTGATGGAAACCCTTTCTTAAATGGAAAAGGTTGCTCCCTTTGATGAAGATGATTTGCTGCTTTTCTTCAATGATTTTGTTCAAGGAAATGATCTTTTATAAACTTGAAGATGATGACAATGCTTTTTTCTCCTTCAATATGCTTTACCTTCTTTTGTAGATCAGGATTGTTACTAGGGTTTCAACCTGTTTTCTGATTTTGAGATCCTCTGAGCTACCTTGATTTGTATACATCTTGATGAGGGTCTACTGTGGAGACACAAGTGGTGGGCTCCAGTATTGCAGCAATAATACTGCAACTCCTCGGACTCACTTCTTTACTTTTATCAACCTGGTTTTTTGTAACAAACTTGGAAGCGACGGTGCTATATGCACAAGTACTAGCTCTTGTTGTAGCTGTCACTTGGTCAGCTGGCACAAGTCCGCTAGGAGCTTAAGCCAAATTCTATGAGCTCTTATAAAAAGCTTTGTAATCGGTGGATGAAAGCTAACTCGAAGAAAGCAAATCTATTTGCCAAAAGAGATTGAAAAATTGGAGGAAAGCGCAAACCCTAGCAAACCCTAATTCTACTAGCTAGTCCTACTGATGCAAAGATGAGCATGAAAAATACTAAAAGAGATGCCATTACTTCTATGATAGTAAAATACACGTGTATAGACTACCTCTATCCTAAGAAAACATCTTTTTGTAATTTTGATTAAGTTGTCAGTTTCATCATGCATATGCTTTCACTGTTCTTTATTGTGCAGGGGTGGATCAAGGAGGAGGAATGCTTGGAAAAGGTTGGGAAGGTTCAGAGAGGGCCTAAGGAGTCCCAAACACCCTTCCAAAGAGTTTCACAAAGTTTGGCTGTCAAGAAACCTCATTTGTGAGCTTCTACAGGAAGTCTGCAGGGGTTCTACAGGATGTTCAAAGATTTCTACAGGATGTTCAGAAATTTCTACAGGATGTTTAAAAAGTGGATTTTAGAGGATGGGTGAGTAAGGGAAGATGCATAGATGGATAAGGAGGTAAGATAGGAGCCTGGAGTGACCCAAAGATTGGTGGGTGGAGTGGTGAGAAGGTGTAGAAGGCTGACTTGGCTTAAAGAAGGCTAAGGCAATGATTGAGCAAGTAGGTAGGGTTACGTGGGAAAAAGGACAGATGAGAGACGAGGAACCTAGTTAGGAGATGGAACAGGTGGCTCAGATGAAGCTTAGGTGGATGAAAGGGTGGTGGAGATGCCCTATACGATGTACATTCAACCGAATCAACAAAGTCATGCAAATGATCAAAGTCCTAGCTAATCTAGTCTAACTATCAATAACATGAATGAACAACAGCTTTATTTGGAAAGGAAACCATGTGCATCAACTATGAAAAGAAACATTTCAGAGATCTAAACCCATAACCAATTTCTGCAAAGGAAAACAATACACTAAGGATTGCATGGTCAAGCAAACTAGTGTTTTTGTTGGGGCAGCACTGTTTCTTCAATTCCAACCCCTGATCCAATAAGGATGAGGTGAAACCAAGAGTGTGGTTGTCCCTTTTCTTTGGAGCTTTTTCTGTTATTATCTTACCAAAACACCTGAAGCAATTCTATTCGTAAACAGTGATCTATCCAATCAACACAACAAAATCTGCCTAACCGAAATACGTTTCAAATGCATAAAAGGAAAACAACGATGCATAAAGGAAAAGTAACAGTACAGAAAGGAAGCCCTAGGCTCTCAGGTTGGGCCCAACCCTGAGAGTTATGTCTCCTATAGAAAACTCAGAGTTGATATAAAATCGGATTGCTTCTCATTATCAAAAAATACTCATAAGAGTTATGCCAAAATGGCTACAAGATAACAAGCTAAAGCTAACAACACTGTGGTGCAAAATATGCAATGGTTTCAAAAGTCCCTTACGAAGGCTGAGGCCTTAACATTTATACATCACGAGGGCCCTAGCTAGCCTCCTAAATCTATGGGACTTGGCTGTCCAAACTGTGAGTTAGATAGTCCCTTCCAAAATCTGCTTGGCTGCCTTCTAGATCCGGTTTTCGTGGCCTTTGGAGCTCGGAGTTGGGGGTGAAGATCCCAAGGAAGGGTTATTTAATGCCATAGACAACCCCCCTATGAATCCTCACCTCAAGCTTGGCTGTCTTCTAGCCCATGATTGCTCGGTTTTTCTCCAACATGTGTCAAAAAACTTGAAATGAGCATGTGTTAGCCACCTAGGAAGAGTGACTACCCTTATTCATACAAATGACATAAACATACTGAAAAACAATGCATAAGATATGAAAAATGAAGGATTGAACAAGGACTGAACAAGGATAATTAGGCCAAATGAGCCGAACAAGTTACCAATTTTGGGGCTCATCATCACCCCCTTGCTAAAACGGTTGCTCATCCTCTGAGCAACTAGTCCATCTCCTCGTCTTTCATTGCTTTAATCGCCACCCTCACATCCCAGGCTTATGAAGTAGTATCCTCCTCACTGTCATGGAATCCGGCCTTCCTTTTCACCTCTTCCCACTGCTTATGCTCTTCCTCTTCTGTGCCTCATTCTAACAATCCCAAAAGGAAGGGTGGACTTAGCTTGAGGCCTATCCAACTGGCCTGGAGGTTCTGCATAGACTTCTTGTAGAGAGGCACTCATGCCAAGGCCTCCCTCATTCGAGTTGGAGTGTGATGTTCCCTAATTTTGAGGCTGTGGGACAATGTGTTCCACCTATGGGTGCGAGCATGAACACAATTGTCCCCTAGTAATCGCTCCATATCCTCGAAGTGTGCTATGGCCTGGGCCTGCCGATCCATGTACTCTAATAAAGCCTGAGAGTTGGTTGCTAGGTGCTGGTGAGCGGATATCAATGTTGTGGGGTCCCCTGGCTCTACTCTAATCAGCAGTGGTTCATGTAGTTCTCGGTCCATGACATTCCTGACCTCAGCCGCTCTCTTTTCTTCATGGTTTAACCATGAGGTCATTGCCATCAGCTGCATGTCCCCTACTACTATGTTGGGGTCCCACGAGGTGATGTTTGGAAGGGCCAAATTATGAAGGTAAAACTCTGAAAGCTTAGCCTTATCTTCCGATGAACTGCTGCTACATAAATCCATGAATTGCTGGGGGTTTTGGATTTGGGAGATACCCCTCTATGCCAATGTGTTGATTTGGAATTGCAGCCACTGATCCCTTAGGTATAGGCCATAAGATTTGGCCAGCTGCCTACATTGCAGAGCTTCCATTGCCCAACTGGCCATGCAGGCCAGTTGTGCCTCCTTTTCTTGCATTTTTTGTTTTAGGGATTGTATCTCTATACCTACCTGCAATTCCCTTTCCTGTAGCTACCGGTTTAGTTCCTCAAGATCAGCTTGCATCCCTTCTTTTTCTTGAGGTTCTGCTGAGGTGTCCTTGGCTGCTGTGTCCTCTTCTTTTCATTGTCCCTGTAGTTGTAGCTGCTGTCTAAGAAGCTCATTCTCTTCTCTTAACTTGGCTTGTTGGGAGCTTTCCACATGCCTTACTCTTTCCAACTCCCTTTGTGTTTCCTTGAGACTTTCCTCTAGAGGCCCTATATCTGCTACTCCCTTGGATTTAGCGATCCTCATCCACGTGTGGGTTCGTACTCTTTCTTCCTTTAGTGCTAGAAACAGTGGCACTGTGAACTTTTGAGGAATAATTTTTCTGACCTCCAAAAAGCTATAATAAGAGCCCAGGTTGAGTTGGGGGCTTGGTTCCATGATGACATCGGTCTTCTCCTCCTCTTGTGGTGACTTGCCTGCTCTTTCTTCCATCTGCTCAGTTTCTTTCAGCCTAGCCAAAGTTTCCTGTAGAATAGCCTCGGCATCCTGTAGAGAGGCTTCTAAGTTCAATTTCTCCATCCTTTCCCTCCATGAGGATGTTTTCGGGCTCCCCTGCTCATAAGTAATGGATACCTTGGAGGGGGACCTATCCTTTGGTGCGGTAGGGGTATCCACAATTGTGATTGGCTCTTTTGATGGAGGCTAGGGTCTACCAGTCTTAATCCTCACACTCCTTCTCGCTTTAAAATACAGAGGAGTCTCCCTCTTTCATTTTTCTTTTGGCTGGGGAGAGGTACTTAGGGTAGCCAGCACAACTGCTGCCTCCCTAGCTAGAATTTCGGTCGACTTCTCCTTCTGTTGTCCTTATTTCGGACTTCCTGTAGAAAGTCCTGTAGTGGTTGTTTTCTGGCTTCCTGTAGAAGTCGTTTTTAAACTTCCTGTAGAAATAGCCTTCTGTTTTCCTGTAGAAGCAGAGGGCACTGTTTTAGCCTGCTTGGCTGAAGGGACTTTTTCCTTTAACTTGGCTGAGGCTGCCTTAGGGGTGCCCTTACTGACTTGGACTTTCTCAATCCTTTCTACCCTGCTCTGTAGTCTTTTCTCCCTTGGTGTTGGTGCAATTTTACCATCCCCTGTTTTGGCAGCTTGACCCTTTTCTTGTGTTCCTTTCTGTTCTTTCTTTGGTGTTTTTCCCTGGGTTTCTTGTCCTTTAACCTTCTTCTCTGTCTGAGTATGCTATTTCTTCTCGCTGCTAGAGGAAGTGAGCTCCTCGGCCAAAACTCGGATGTCATCATCCTTCGCCATATTCTGAAAAAATTCCCAGGTGAGAGGGACAGTGTAAGTGTGGAGTGCATCTTCCACAAGGAGCTTGATAAGCCCATGATGGGCTAGCTAGTCTGGTGTCCCCTCTCTTAGTTTGGTGGCACACTCAATCATGGACTGTAGGAGGAAGTAAGGAATGCTCAATTTTTGTTCTGAGGGTAGGTCCATTTGGTTCCTGAGTTCTGTGAGCAACCGGAAATAATAGATATACACGACGCTAAATCTCCCCTCAAACGTAATATACTTCATAATTTGGAGGCTAACTTCACTCTAGAATGGTTGTAGGCTAGTTCTTCGAACTCCATTCTTGTCCTCTAAAAATTGCTCCTCTGGCAAGAAGAACCCTTTTTTAGCTTTCTGACCCAATTTTCTCTCCTCCTTATCCCAGGGTACCCCCATCAGTAGATCAGTTACTCTACTAATGAGTTGTGGGGTGAGTCTGAGGGTCAATTCTCTGAATTTGACAATGGCCAATGTCTTTGACTTCGGCTTCAGGGACCTGAGGAATTCTTCTGTAATTTCATCATCATGACCTTGAAGCTTGTCACAGAATGACATCCAGTGTGTACGGGAAAACAAGTCCACCACCTCAGGGGTTTCCCGTAATTTCTTAGAGTCTGAAGGTTCTTTTCTAATGAACCCTCCCAGTATGGTAAAAACTCTGTGTTTGTTCGCGCTTTAAGTAGACATGCAGTTCTAGGTGTATTTCCTTCTCAGAGCATTAAAAAAAAGGTATCTTTGTATCAATTACCCTGTGCTGAACTTGCTTGCTCATGTACAGAAGGAGGACTTCGGTATTTTTCTACACAGAGTGCAGAGCTACGTCTCCATTATACACACAGTCATATAAAATTTACAATTTTTACAGGTGCCTTGACAGTGTCTCAATTTTTCTACAGGAGGGATTTTAATTCAAGACTCGTGGAGGAAATCTCGCATGTAGACCACGAAGACAATTTCAAGCAGCGATAAGAAAACGGCTTTTGAATTCACAGACAGACTTGCATTCACATTTCCCTACCCCCCACAATACATCGAATCCACCACCTTTGGAATTATTTGCATGGGAAAGTTATGTTCAGACCTACCTCACTGAAAATTGCCACCCTCGACATTAATAGTCCACACTGCTTCGTATGTTGGGTTTCCTGTAGCACAGCTTCCTGTAGAAATCGTTCCCGGCTTCTGGAGGATGTTAAGGTGGTGCAGGACTAGTCTGAGCGGTAGCAGGACGTAGAAACAGACCGAGAACTCGGGAACAACTTGCAGAGGAGGAGGACGGGTACTCGGCTGCAAAACGGTTGTGAGTGTAAACGACTGCAGTGTATCATAAGTTATTCAACCGGCCGATTTTGAAATGTTGTGGAATTCATGGTGCGGGGGTGAGCTATCCCTACCGATCTGTTGGCCGACGTCATGGCTATCATTCCCTAACGTATCCCTGACCACCGAATTCTTCCCTCTGCATTCACCACCGCCATTCCTGTCATACTGCCGCTTCTCCTCGACTGGACACTTCCCACGTGTCAATTACCCGTCTTTTCGACATAACCAATCCCATTCGGATCTGACAAGGCCGCCTGACTGGCTGTGGTGGCCAGTTGAATGGCATCGAGACTTGTTCAATCCGTCCATTCTCACAGTCATACACATGTAGAGTATAGCTTATGTAATTTGACGAAATAAGGTTAGGCACTTACCTGTGCGGCCGTGGAAGTGACTTTTTCAGGTTTCGGGACGAGGAATGTTGGATCTGCTTGCTGCTGCGTCGTGAACAAGTGCTGGAGCTCCTCTTCATTGGCTGCTGCTGGCTACGAGACCTTGAGACCCGTTTCCCTGGTGGTGAATGCTGCATGCACTGGTTTCGTGAGCTGCTGGTGTCTTCATGGTATGTGCTCCAGCTGGATCAGCTGTTACAAGATTCCTGTAGAACATCCTGTAGTCGTTTCTCCTCTTGAGGTGCATGCTGAAATCAACAGAGTCGCGTTCACAGGTGAAGGGTCTTGAGGTCGTCTTGACAGGTAAAGTGTGCGAACCCCGGAATTCTTTATTTTTTATTTGAAACAAAACAAATTATTATCTGAAAAAAAACGGGGTTCTCGTATGACTGTGCAGGTATATTCGATCAGATGGTGGCAATGGTGGTGAAAGGAGGTGAAACAAGTGGGGGGTGGAAGAAAAGAATGGTTGCATGCCTCCTCAATAGACTTCAACCTTCAAATCCTTCTCCATAATCGATTCTGGCCCGCCCAAAGGCTCTACAGGATGTTTCCTATAGAAATACAGAACTTCCTATAGAAAGTCCTGTAGCTTCCTGTAGAAGGTTAAACCATGAGCGGATGGTGTCCGGACCTTGGAATGAATGAGTGTTCATGGAGGGAGTGTATGTGAGGTTGTCTGGTGGCTTGGTAGGAACCCTTATCCTTGAGTTGAGAGGCCTCCTTTTTGCACTGTGTTCCTACAACCTGCAACTTGTTTCTCTCTGATTCTTCCTTTTTTTATTTTTCTTTTTTCTTTTTTCTTTTTTCGAGACAACAGGGGCGCCTCAATGAGGTTTTCACCCCTACTATCTGCCTTGGGCGCCTCAGAGAGGTTTTCACCCAAGGATCTTTTTATTCCAATTCTTTTTTTTCTTTTTTTTTTTTTAAGAGACAGCAGCGGTGCCTCAATGAGGTTTTCACCCCCACCATCTGCCTTAGGTGCCTTAGAAAGGTTTTCACCCAAGGATATTTTTTATTGCATTCTTTTTTTCTTTTTTTCTTTTCTTTTTCTTTTTTTTTCATGATGCTCAGGGTGTGCCCAAAACAGAGGCAGAACCCTTCTCTATGACCAGCACTGATTTTTCCACAATTTTGATGAACTCTTGCCTCGAAAGAGGTTTCCTGTAGATCTTTAGTCGATGCCCATTGACGAGCATGGGGATGGCTTCTTCATCAATAGTCTGGATAAGGACAGAACCATTGTCATTACACCTTTCCACTGCATATGGTCCTAGCCATCTTGTCCTCAGCTTCCCTTTGAAATCCTTATTTCTAGAATCATACAGCAGCGCCCAATCTCCCATCTGGAATTGTTTGTCATTGAGGTGTCGGTCATGCCATATATTCCTCTGAAGTTGAACCACTTCTGAGTGAAGGAGGGCCTGCATCCGATGTTCATCTAACCCATTTAGCTGTAATAACCTTTCTTGTTGAGCATGGATGAGATCTAGGTCCAGCTGAGCTGCTAGCCTCAATGTGTTGTACTCAAACTCGATTGACAACAAATCTCTCTTCCCATAGACCAGCTCATAAGGTGTGAAACTGGTTGTGGTCTTCCAAGTGGTGTTGTAGGCCCAAGTGGCCTCAACCAGGCGATCTGCCCAATCCTTTCTGCTGCTGCTCACCACCTTAGTCAAAATCCCTTCTAATGC
>APFE030846596.1:0-10456 GCA_000404065.3 Pinus taeda
CCACTCGTGCAGAGTCTTCCAAATGTTATAGCATTTTTTGGTTTTGATAAGTTAAAATAAATTCGTCCAAAAAATGAAAATATTCTTCAAAAAAATGTTAAGATAGGATATGGACAAAATAATACTGAATAAAAATGTTAGGAAATATTTTTATAAATATGTCCATATCAAAGAAAATGTTAGAATAGATGCCCTAAAAAATGAAGGCAAAAATAAAATGTTAGGTTAGAGGGAAAAGCGAAAAGCAAAAAAAAATATCATGAAAGTGTGCAAGTCCAAGTGCCACTACTTTTTACTTTATTATGCAAATAATGGTTGTGTGCAACTTGTCATAAATGCCACAACCCATGATAGTCAAACAGTTTAATCTTGACTATTTCATGCTTTGAATTTCATCTTTATAGTTAGAGAATAAAGATCTAGCCAAACTGCTTAATCTTGGCAAATCAGTAGTTAGGTAGAGAATAATAAAGGGCTCATCAGTTTAATCTGAGCACTTGAATGTTATAAGGTTAGAATTAGATAGTTTGATCTTCAAAAGAAAAAGAAAAGAAAAGGGTCTGCTAGCCTAAATGCACCCAATTAAGTGAAGAAAAAATGTTAGGATAAGTAAAGGGTAGGTAGAAGAAAGGTTGCAAAAGTACAAATTTGATTGAAGCATAAGCACATTTATCATGCTTAATCCAATGTTTCAGTGTGCAGGAGCAATTATGAAAGTGAAAAGATGTTCACAAGTTGATTTGGTTAACTTCCCCTCATTTCATTTCATCCCTCATTATATACTTACTAATTTCCTCATTATCCCATCATTTCATAAGAAAATACCCTTTCCCTTTGAAAAACTCACTATCCCCTTGTAATTTCCTTAAAAACCCATAAATACCCCTTATCCTAACTTTTATTACCCCCTCCGCTTTATTTAGTTAAACTCCGCCATTCATGTTTTTCCCTACAGAACCTTTTCAACCCATAAAACCCCTTTATCCTAAGTTTTGTCTCCCCCCACTTTATTTTAATTAACTCCGCTATATTCACATTTTCCTGTATATAAAACCTTTTAACCCACCACCCTTGGTGTGGTTAACAAACCCAACTACTTTTTCACCCCAATCCCATTGTATTAAAACCCGCTCGTTATATCTTTAACCCCGCCTTATTCATTAGATAATTACAATTATTTGTAATTAAACCCGTGGGCCCCGCTAATCTCCGCCCGATTTCCCTCCATGCAGCTACACCACGTGATAGACATTAGATTTTTCACCTCTAGATCTAACGAGCCACAGCCATATCACGCTCCCGATCTCCAACCTTTACTGGCCCGAGAGCACGCGAGGTTCATGGTTTTTCTCGGGCCCCTTGCGGTTACATGGCAGCTTTACGTTAACTCGCATGCTCTCCAAAAAATACCGCCCTTCACTCAAAAGCGGTGCGATGGCCACCAAAACCGCCTCCCTGTGTAGGCCTAAACCATCCACTGTTCACTTATCAAATTCCATGCCGAATTTTAAACTTTACCCATTAAAATGCCGAAGACCCTCATTTTCACTCTTTTTGCCCGTTTACATAGTGAAACCTGCCTAACCCTTCATGCGCCACCTTGAACATCTACTACTCAATTCGACCATCGATTACATTCCAAACATTGTCAGGACTCCATACACAAACCTCTCAGCTCAAATAAAGCCATTTATCTCCTTCCTCCAAACCTGTGTTTTCATTAACTATTAGTTTATTTTTGTAGGTGATCATATAAGAACTGGACAAACAGTTTTTATAATAGTTAAAAACTTGTTTGTTCTAGATTCTTAGGAAATATATTTGAATGGTTTTCCTCAACAGAATATTCCATACATCAGCACACTAGAAGAAATCATTTACATAGAGGCAGTAAATGATAAAACAGATATGAAATCATTTTCACTAGCAAACAGTGAAAGATTCATACTAGCAACTCTCTAGGACATATTTTACTACCTGTTACTTATGTCTTATTGTAAAAGGTAGAAGTGAAAAGATAACAAAGCAATAAGGTGGAAGAATTCATAGTAATTGTTAAAACAAAGCATTCATGGTAAAAGACTAAACAGAGGAGGCAGATAAAGTGTATTAGATGAAAGGTCATCGGTAAATATGACATATAGTGTGAAACTCGAACATCATTCAGCTTTTGGAGGAATAGTTAGCCAGCTTCAACAATTTTTAGTTTTTCTTAGTAATAGTCAACAACATTATAGCATCAAAATAGTGCCAGATCAACTAGCAGTCTTTATTTTGATTTTAAAATTATCTATTTTTGTAAAAATAGTTTAGGATAATTTCTTAGTTCTACGGTTGTATAAATAACTCTCTTCACGATTTATTAAAGGGTTGCACCCTTGATGAAGCATTTCTAAACATTTGATGTACTTGACTTTTCTGGAACCTTAATACAAAGCAAAGGATTCTGAATTTTGTTTTACACAGTTTGTGTTTCCTGTAAGTTTTTTCAGTATTACTCATTATGTTTTTCTTCATATTCTTATGTCTTATAGAGATAAACAGGTAGGAATAATTGTGTTTCAATTTATTCCTATAAGCTTCTGAAGTGATAATCTATAAAGAGAATGAATTAATAGACTGTCTATTTAATTAATTCCCTCTGAATCAATAAATCATAAACATCCTTTGTAAGATTAAGAATATTATCTTAAACCTTCTGAACATAGGTAAGAGGTTTTCATACTTATGATTATTTAATTTTCAAATTGAAAACTGTGATAATCATATTATGTTTTGTTTCTGCTCACCACCATACAAGCTATTTCACTGTGTGAAATTTTATAGCAACCCTCTGCTTTTGTATTAATATTACTCAAAAGGTTAGGCATTACAGTGTTACATCTATTTCATCCATTGGTCCTCCAAATTAAAACAAAACCCCCAAAACAATTATCTTAGATGCTCTGGCATGATAACTGACCATTATCATCTCAGGGATACAACATGAATCTGGCACCATTATCGGGGATTCAAATTTCATTAAGTTTTCCTAGGGCAATGACATTGATTCTATTCCTTTAAGGTGATTAAAGGTATAGAAAGGTTAAAATCCTTAACCTGGCGACTCCAATAGCCCAAACTGGCACCTTTTAAGCACACCATGTGTCATTCGAAATCTAACTTAGTTACTCCTCTGTCAGATCGTGAAAAAATTCTGAGAAAATCTTGTTCTAAAAGGAGACATAACCATATTCTACTTCCTCTTCAGCCTTGCAGTTTGAAGATTTAGTATCATTTCATCCTTTTATTAATATTCCATCCGATCCTGATTGGACATAAATACCTCCTAGGGTCTCTGAACTATTAGATAGGGGAGTTGATTTAGATTCAAATTTCCTCATTCATTCTTTTGAAACACATCCAGAACCCCCACTACCACCAGGATAACCTAAAACTGAGTCTGACTTGGGTGTTCATTTACCTGAATACAAACCCACTGATTTCATATCCCCTATTACTTATTCATTTCCTTCCACTTATGAACGACCTGAAGCTTCTACTTCTGAACAACCTGAAGATAGCATCTCTATATATTTAAATCCACTCTTTAAAACAAAAGAGGATATTCATTCACGGGTCCCAAATTAGTTCTTAAGACTCCTTTAAAGTCATTTAGGAGATCCCCTCCTTCACCTCCAAATAGTCACACACACCCTCAATCACCTTCTTCTACCTCTTCTTCATCTTCTTCTTCATCCACACAAACACCTCATACACCATCTTCTACTATGGCATTCCAACCTATTGTACATGCTAGATATGCAGCTTTAGTCTTACCTGCTAACCTCGATGCATTCCCAGCGAGGTACTTGAAATTCCTTCCCAAGAATAATGGAGAAACTGGTCCCTCAGCTGAGGACCATGTTCAAGCTTTTCTAGACTTTATAGACAACATGAATATCAAGCAAGAAAATTTTTGCGTGAGATTGTTTGTACAGTCACTTGAAGGAAATGTAAGAATCTGGTTTAGGCAGTTACCTGTAAATTCCATTAGAAATTGGGAAGAGCTTACAAACATATTTAAAAATCAATAGGGTGTAAAGAAAGATCCTCTTTACTTTCTGACTGAGTTTGAAGAACTTAAAAGAAACTTTGGTGAACCTGTATCAGATTTTATCAAAAGGTTCAATAAACTTTATCATAAGATGCCCCTTGATTGTAAACCCCCTGTCGTAGCAACTAAGTCTACGTTTTCTAAAGCCTTTGACGATGATTTTACTGTAATGCTAAGAGAGAGAACTTCAAGAACTCTTGAAAATATGCAAACAAATGCTATAGAGGTGGAAGAGAATAGGGTTGCTTCAACTTCCTTGAAAGCTAAAGAGGAAAAGGCCCAAAGAAAACTCAAATCTATTCAAGAGGCCTCTAGCTCGTCTAGTTCTTCTAAGACTAAAACATAAGATTCTAAAATAGATGAAATAACTTCTCTTCTTAGCAATATATCTAATAGAATTTCCAAGATTGAGACTCAACCTAGTATAGTTCAACAAACAGTGACTAGACCCCAAAATCAAAATCAAGGTTAGTATAAAAGGAATCCACAATTACAAATTCTTCAGAGACCTAGTAATGATCAGCAGGTTCCCACTCCTTTACTGATAGATGATCAACAACTTGATGAAAATAATATGACTATTACTGAAGATATCAATAACATGGATACTTCTTCTAATCAAATAGTTATTCCTCTCTCACAACAAAATCAGGTTCAAGAAGATCAAGAATCCTCACATGTTTCTAAATACCATGCCTTCTCTGACTTTTTAATTGCAGAGTTGAACAAGAGATAAGATATTAGGCCTAGACCCAGCCCTGGAAGACCTCCTAAGGAGACTCCAATAATTGAACCTCGTACGAAAGCTGTTGGAACACAAACAATTGTTATTCGACCATTAAATCAGTCAACTGATACTGCTCAAAATGATACAAATACTTTGACTACATTTATAATGTTGAAAAAGAGATAGAAAGAGTTAAAATCCCAATTCCACTTTTAGAACTTTCCAAAAACCCTGGGCATAAAAATCAAGTCTCCAAATGGATACAAAATGTTAGGTACCCATACCAATAGGTGTCATATATCATGATTGACTGGGTTTAGCTCTAAAATATGTACATACCTTTGCTTCTGCAAACGTTTTCCATATTTGTAAAAAGTAAAAAATAAAAATAAAAAATGTAAAGAGGGTATATCCTAAAAGAAAAATCAAAAGGTAAGAAGAATAAAAGATGGTCAAAAAATGAAAGAAAATGAACCCCATCAAGAAGAAAAGACCAGGAAAGTGTGCAAGTCTAAATCCCACTACTGTTTTACTTTGGCATAATAAACATTGTGTGCAGTTTGTCACTTATGCCACAATTCATGAATAGTCAAACAGTTTAAACTTGGCTACTTCATGTTGTAAAAGTAGAGAATAAAGATTTGACCGAACAGTGTAATCTTGGCAGATAAGTAGATAGGTAGAGTGAATAAAAGGAGCTCAACAATTTATTCTGAGCTCTTGGATGTAATAAGTGTAGACTTAGATAGGCATTGCCATGTAAAAGAAAAGAAAAGTTTGATAAGGGTTTGCCAGTCTAAGTGCACCCTAATAAAGAAGTAAAATGCTAGGTTAAGTAGGTAGGGTAGGTAGATGATGGTTGCAAAATAACATGTGGTGAAAGATGATGTTCAAATGTGCAAATATTTTATTTTAATCATGAGGCAAAGGCATGCAGTACATAAAAGACATATTAAGCAAGCAAAGTCAGAATAATTAACTCCCCTACTCATTTTTCCTAAATTTTTACTAATTTCCCCTAAGTACCAAGGTATTTATTAAATTAAAGAGGCTCAGAGCATTTCTCTGACTTATGGAGGGACCGGACACTCGGCCCAATAATTTATAATGCCTAAGTACTTAAAACCCCTTCATCAATATTCATCCCCCTTCATAAATCATTCATTCCCTTGATAAAGTTTTTCCTAAGTAAAATTATATTTTACTTACGGAAATTAAAATATTTTCCACAAAAACCCTCATTTTTCACTTAGCCTAAGTTTTAAATATACGTATAAAAATGTTTAGACTTAGTGCTTTTCTACTTCACTTGGTCATATTAACTACTAACTTATATTATCATATAGTTCCCTTATAAAGGTTACCCCCTCCCGTATTACTTTAACTAGGTAAAAATCCCAAAATATTATATATCCTGCCCATGGGGTAAAATATAACCATAATACATTCCTAAATGGGATTAATTAGTTAATCTATAACTAATTAAGAACCTCGACCCCACCATATTAAATACAAGGATTAATTAACCCCCACGGTTAATTAATAACTTTCCCAACCAATCTCGTTGCTCCCAAAATAATTAAAAATATTTTAATTACGTCGGCCCCGCCCTCATTAAACTCCCGTCACCTCGCTTTCCTGATAATTGTCCGATCAAGCCTCCCAGATCCGATGACTATCGTGCATATCGCACAACCCTCCGCAACCGAACATTAGCACGCAATCACGAGTGGTTTTGCAAACAGTACCCTCACCACACATCGCTCATCCTATGGACTTGCGTGGTCTCGCCCAAATACCACTTACCTCCTAGAATCGGTGCGATGAAACTCGCTTACCGCCTCCCATAAAAAACAAGATGTCCTGTCATTCAATTGATACCAACTGTCACTTTCATTAACCCGCCAATATCAACCATTACCCGTTTAAACACAATAACCCCAGTTTTGCTCATTTTCACCTGATTGCGCAATAAAACCCTATGTAACCCATCTGCACCACTTGAAGCCTCTGTTAACTAATTCGAGCATGGTTTACCTCCTGAAAAGCATTCTGGACTCACTCCACAGCCCTTTCAAGCTCAAATGAAACATTTTCAACCTCCCCTACAAGCCAATGCTTTCTTAACAGTTTGTTTTGTTTTACAGGTAATCAAAAGATCACAGCCTTGGATAAACAATCTTAATACTAGTCATAAGGCCTATTTACTCCAAGATTGTTATCAAGTCTATTCAAATAGAGATGGAAGGTAAAACCTATAGTAAAAAGACAAGAAAAGGAAACATGAAATAGACAATTTATTGTTGAAACTAACAGTAAAAAACCTAAACTACACATTAAAGGTAAAAGGACACAGTAAAGAACAATCAAAGTATATCAAGGTTAAAGAGTATCATATTTAAGACCAAGTCAAGTAAATCATCTAGCATGAAGATAAACAGCAGGGAAGACAATTACAAAGCATAGCATGCAAATTCATGTCAAAGTGAAGATAGATGAAAAACAGAGTGGTAAAAGTAAAAAGTAAATAGTAAATAGTAAAAATAAACATGAAGACATCAAGGGTTAAACAAAGATGAAAAAACTTTCACCATCAACAATGAAGTTTATCCAAAGTAAAAGTGAAAAACAGCTGAAAGGAATTCAAGGTTAAAAGATGAAATCAAAGTAGAAATGGTACATTCTTCAGAAATTTTTTGTTTAAGTCATAGTTTTGCAAAAACTATTGTGGCCACTCGAAGAAGTATTTCAAGAACCTGGAGGAGGTTTTTGTTCCTAATAGGCTAACCTACAAAAACCTATCTCATTGTTTACACAGGTATTACCAAATGAGAGATAAGTTCATGTCTTCACAGCCTATTTTTCAGTTTGTGCAAAGTCCTGTTTTTGACATCTTTTTGCAGAGCATATTGTGAACAGCTGAAGCTTAATTTTGGGAAACTGAGAGAGTTTTATCTCAAAAAAATTCTTATATACAATAAAATCTTTCGCTTTTTACATATCTATCTCGGATTGAGATATACAAGCATATCATTGGACCCTAAGTTTTGCAGAATTTCTGGGGCAAAATGCACAAAGGAAGGATGCAGTTAGTGACTGGGATGCCTCATCATCAACTAAGAGTTGCTATCAAATTTGACTTTCTCTTCTTTGTCACCATAAATCCATAAAAATAGTGCCAAATAGATTCATTAGTTTTGAATGTCCTTTATTAAAGTTCTATTAATGTAAAATAGTTGGAGATATTTGTAAAACCAATCTTGATATTTTTTCAAGATATTTTAGTTTAGAAATTAGTATATAAATACTTCCTTATTTGAAGTATTGTGTGTGGATTCTTAGACATTGCTGTAAAACTGATTATTTTGGAACAAAGTGTTGTTGTACCAAATCTTGCATGGCTGGCTAGAGGAAGGATTAATACAAAGGACTTTTCATAGGATTCATGTGCAAAACACCAGACAAATAAGTATTTTATATCCCATGTGTTATTGTTTTTGTTATGAAACCAGCTCAAGAAAAGATAGATCAACGCCTTAGAATTCAGTCTCTTCGAGGGGGAAACCTCCTTTACAATACAGAAATGAACAATTCTTGGATGATTCAAATGATAAAACCTCCTTTCTATATATAGGAGTCTAAGGAGTCACAATATAACATAGCCAACCTAACAATAGTAATATAAAGCCACAAAAATAACAATAGAGGGATTCTATGGGGCACAGTAATAACAATATGGGGACAATAGGGGCACAACAATATTAATAAGCGGTACAACTACAATAGTAATGGGGTAATCACTAGTATTATAAGGAGCCAACATGCCCCTCTCCTTCAAAAAAGTGTTGTCCTCAACGCTTGAGTAGTTCTGGATGCTTTTGTATAAAATTCTCATCCTCCCATGTGGAATCTTTAGTAGATAAGTTCTTCCACTGATAAGATACTCTGAAATTGATCGATTTCGTAGCTGTCGAGTTCTTGTTTCTGTGACTGCTTCTGGTTCCAATATAATTTTTCCTTCCTCATCAAGTTCTGGCAATATTGTTTGAACTGGGAGCTTATCGCTTATAACCTTCTTTAATTTAAACATGAAACATGGAAAACTGGGTGCAATTGAGAAGCTGCAGGAAGCTCCAATTTGTATGCCATAGTACCAATCTTTTGCAACACCTTTTACAGACCATAATACTTTGGTGATAATTTATTATCCTTCTTAGCTTGCTTGAGGGACATTTGTTTATATGGTTGTAGCCATAGGAATACCAATCACATACATCAAAACTTCTCTGCGATGTTGATCTGCTTGTTGTTTCGTTCTATTATGTGCCAACAAGAGGTTATCCTTTAAGAGTTGGAGGACTTGTTGTTGATGTTCGATGTGATGTTCCACTGCTTGAACCTTAGAATTTTCTCTTAAATATGATTGATGGATGGTGGCTGATATCCATAAAGTGCCATAAATGGGGTCATTTTTGTTGATGTATGGAAGGAAGTGTTATACCACCATTCAGCCGGAGGCAACCATTTGACCCATTGTGTCTGTTTATCAGATACAAAGCAACTAAGATATCCTTGCAAACATTTGTTTACTATCTCAGTTTGCCCATCAGATTGAGGATGATAAGATGAGCTATGAGCTAACTGAGTACCAAGACAAGAAAATAATTCTTGTCCAAAAATTTCCAGTGAAAATGGGATCTCTGTCACTTACAATAATCTTTGGGTTTCCATGTAGCTTTTGAATTGTTTCCAAAAATACAGTAAAATTGTACTGGCTTTAAATGGATGTGATAATGCACAAAAGTGTGCATACTTGGTAAGTCTGTCAACTACCACCATGATGACACTCTTTCCTCAGACTTGGGTAAACTTGTGATAAAATCCATTGAAACCTCCTCCCAACATTGGCTTGGAATGGATAAAGGTTGTAATAGACCTGGTGTCTTAATTGTTTCAGCTTTATTTTGTTGGCAAACCAAACATTCCGCCACAAACTTTTGAATATCTGATTTAAGGCCATCCCAAAAAAATTCCTTCTTAACCTGTGGTAAGTTTTTAAAAATCCTGAGTGCCCTCCTAAGGGAGAAGTGTGCAATTCCATAAGAATCTTTTGTTTTAGCTGGGAATTCTTACAGAGGTATAAGCGATCTTTGTACCATAACGAATCATTTTGCCAACTAAATGTATCAGACGTACTCGAATCTTGTTGTAACTTATGAATAAGTGCCCACACTTCTTCGTCATTCTTCCATTCCTCCCTTGCTTCATTTATCCAATCTGGTTGGATAATAGAAATGGCGCACAACAATGCTTCCACCTTCTCATCCTTTCTTGCGAGTGCATCTGCCACCACATTTTGCTTCCCTTTTTTGTAGATGATTTCAAAGTCATAACCCAACATCTTTGTGACCCACTTTTGTTGCTCTTCAGAGGATAATCTTTGTTCTAAAAAGTATTTAAGGCTATCATGATCCGTTTTTACCTTGAAGTGTCTTCCCATTAGGTAGGGTCGCCATTTCTTAAGTGCATGGAGTATTGCCAACATTTCCTTCTCATAAATAGCTTTGTGTAAAAACTTTCCCTTAATTGGACGAATTTCAAAAGCAATGGGTCTTTCATCTTGCATTAAAACA
>APFE030846600.1:0-21825 GCA_000404065.3 Pinus taeda
AATTATATATAAATATAAAGAGCTAAAAAACGAGGCGGGGGCAGAAAAACCTACTAAGAAGGGAGTGTTGGAATCAAACACCTACTGATTTTCCAGCCATCATCTCTATTGAGATTGCTCGACCTCTTCTCAATCTCAATAGCTTTCCTAAATTTACGATGATGGAACTGAGCAATTTTGGCAACAACCTTGGCCTCCTCAATACACACCTGATGCTTGGTCTTTTCCACATGCTCTGCTAAAGCCGAAGACTTGGATCTCCCATGTCTTAGGTCAGCCGCATGTTCGCAGATCCTTTGATGGATGGAGCGCCCAGTTTCCCCAATATAGGGGGTCCCACATGAACAAGGGATCAAGTAGACACCCTTCATGTCCTTGTGGTTAACGAGATCTTTCACCGATCGGAGGGAATTGCGAAGGTGTTGAGGGGCCTAAAGGTTGACGGAATATCATACCTTTTAAGGATCCGAGCAATCTTGTCCATGGTTCCTTGGACATAGGGAAGATGGACGCTTAGATGACACTCTTTAGGCTCTTTCCTACTTAACACATTTTTATAGGCTTTTCAGAAAGCCTTCTGACTTAGGCGCCTACTATATCCATTCTCCATGAAGACATTAAGGAGATGTGATCTCTCCTTATCAAAGATCTCACAATCAGAGATCCTAAGGGCACGAGTAGCGAGGGTGTTAAGAACACCCATCTTATGAGTAGGGAAATGATGGGAATCAGTATGAAGATACTGCTCAGTATGCGTTTTCTTTCGGAACACCGAGTGAGATAGAAAGCCATCCTTATTCCGAGATATAAGAATATCCAGGAAAGGGAGGCAACCATTGACCTCTTTCTCCATGGTGAACTTAATGGCATAGGGTCGGCTATTGAGGTGATTAAAGAACTGATCCAGCTCCTCAGGGCCATGGGGCCAGATGACATTAGTGTCATCCACATACCTTTTCCAAATCTTAGGAAGAAAACGAGCTGAGGATAAAGCTTTGGCTTCGAAATCTTCCATAAAAAGATTCGCAACTCTAGGGGAAAGAGGGGAACCCATGGATCACAGAAGCCTCAATTCTATAACACATCATCTCTACTTGATTTGGAATTTGTCCTTGGTAAGGGTGTACCTTGAAATGATTTTACCTGTGGTTTTGTCCCTTTATTTTTCTCCCACTATTTTCCTTTGAAGGACTGCTTCCCTTTAGCCATCAATGCTAAATCTGAATTGGGAGATTTCTATTTAAGGCTTATTAATCACTTTTCTTCCTACATAAGTATACCTACCAACTCATCAAAAGTAGGACCCTTCCCTCTAGTTGAAAGACCAGTGATAAAAATTTGATATTTATCAAGCATTCCAATTAATGTCATAGTAACCAAGTCTGTGCTAGATATTGTTTCACCAATGTCACCTAATTTATTTTTTAGATCCTTAATTCTAGAAATAAAATTATTGAAACTTTCATTTTCTTCCATCTTAATTGAAAAAATCTTACTCTTTAAATACAATATTCGATTTGTAGTCTTCGTCTCATACAAATTTTTTAGAGTGTCCAATGTCTCCTTTGATGTTTTTCACTCTCTAATGTGTGGAATGATGTTGTCCTAAACAAACATTCGTAAAAGAAACTTTGCTTCGTTTTCACATCACTCCCAATCTTGAATTGTAGCATTTGTGGCTTGAGGGGACACTGGCTTGACTTCAACTCTAGACACAATTGTCCATATGTTGTTTTGTTCCATCAATGTCTGCAACTTAAACTTCCAATTTGCATATTTTTTACCATCTAGCTTGTTAGAATCTGATAGATAAGACTCTTCTAATATATTTTCCATAATATTAATCTTATGGATCCTCCAACCAATATATACCAATAAATTTAATGACTCCTTAATCACAAATATAATTCCTCAAACACAATTCACAAAGTTATATTAAGCTTCACAACTCAAAAATCACTAAAAAACTCTTATTTCACCACTCCATAACTATCATGGCTACACAACTACCTTTCTTTAAAATCTTCAAAAATCCAAAAAAAAAAAAAAATATTTGACAGCCACAATTTACTTTTTACGTAATTGACAATTTCCATAAATTTAGGAACCCATAAACTTATTTCACTTCAAACTTGGAGTTGTGTATTAAACGAGGGTGATTCATAAAATCTATTTTCACCTTAAATAACTCAAGTTTGTAACATAAACGACTTTTATAAAATCACCACCACATATAAATCCAACGCTTCAATCACCAGAGATAACTCAACATATAAAATATCCCACTTTTATAGAATCAGATCTGCAACTTAAATAAAAACTTCATTTCCTTTTAAAATACCAAATTTATCATGCATAAATTTTAGATTAAATACTCTGTAATTGATTTATACAAAAAAATATTGGGAATATGGTTTTATCCTTATGCACAACCTCTACCAGCCAATGCTTCTTGCAAACCAAAATGGACTCTAATCACAGGCCTCCTTTAGATCTTGACCTAGTGGAACAAAAAACCTTCGACAAATACGCCCTCCACCAAATCTTATGTATTGGAAACTCTGCAACAGACAATCACAACCAAAACAATCTCTCAACTGATCGCTCACATAGAAACTTCACACTCTCAAACTCACACACAACCATCTCTCCCAATCTCTGTCTGTGGTCTCTTTGCAACAACACTTCACCTACAAACCCTTACATGTTTTCAACAATTTTAGTTGCAGCAAAACTATCACAGTCGCACCACTTGCAATAAAACACTCTCAACACTTCTCACACTACGATGCCACTTTGATCACTCTCTGCAAAAACTCACCCACCCAATGTTGAACCTTTCTCCTTTCTCTGATACCAAATCAGAGAACGCAAACATAGAACTGAACACAACACACAATGTAAATTTCTCATTATCAAAGAATGGTTTTATACACGCGATGAAGGTTCTCAATTTTGGTTTTTAGTGGCTTCTTCAAGATGCTACCTGAAGTCTCTAGAATACTGAAGACCATCTCTTGAACTCTCGAGAAGAAACTAGACAGTGCATTAAATTCAGACGGTGGTTGGAATTGTTAATTTTTTCCAAAATTATGTTAGAGTATATATGATTTCATATCATAGTTCTTTTCGATTCTTTCTAGAATAACATGTTGAGTAATGGTGATCTTCTATTGATTAAATATACCTATCGACTAGAAAGAGTATAAACTTCTTATACTAAATGAACAAAAAGTTGAATCTTTCGGAACTAGAGTATATCAAGGTTATGAATCTATTGTCACTAATGAGCTACAAGAACCTAAGTTGCACCTATTGTGATTAAGTTGAGACCCATCAAAAACCAATATCTTCATCTCAAATCGAATGGAACTAATTACTCCTTAATTACAACGTTGAAGCTAATAACAACAAATTTGAAGATATTAGATATAAATTGATTTGAATATTTAATAATTTAATGATATCATTTCAAACAACATAAATGGTGAGCAATTATAAATATTTATGAATTCCTACTATTTAATGAATAAATTTGGTTTGTTATTAAGTACTAATTAATATTCATTAATTTAAAACTAAATATTTGATATATCAATAATAATTAAAATGAAATTGTTATAACTATAACAATGTGATGCACGAGCATCAAGACCATTTTTCATTTGTAAATATGGGATAAAAGGGAGATGTGATAAATTTTAATATTTTAAAAATTAAATTGTTATTTTTAATAAAATAGGAGCAAAATTTGGGATAGGATTTCTATGTATGGGATTAGTTGAGAAAATAAGGGGATAAGAGTAGAGATATTGTCTATATCATAGATAGATAAGATAGAATAAAGCTTCACGCTTTAAATCTTTAGGTAAAAAGGAAAAAAAGCTTGCTTTTGAAAAAGATAAGGTGTGAGAAGACCTATCCCTTATGTATGTATAAAATAAAGTGGCAGAAAGCTCTCATCAGAGAGGAGGGATGCCAGAAGTATTGTGATGAAAATCCCTCTCGGCGTTCTGAAGAAAAATGAATGATATCTTAATTGGATTGAAAATTCGATGGTAATGCCTTTGAATTTCCACATCTCTTAACATGGCGTAATTGAATTGCATGTGATATATGTCTATCTCAGCCTGTGCGAATGCGGGAGTCTAAGTCAAGTCTATATCTGATGCATGAGTGTGGGTGTTTTGCATGTTCATGATTTTTTCTATGCCTCTGAATCTGAGTGCCTGTCTGATGCATGAGTGTGTATCTCCATGTTCATGAATCTTTCTATGCTATCAAATATGAGTCCCGTGGGTGCGATTCTGCTTGCTGGTGCAAACAACTTTCCAACCTCAAAGGAAGGGCAGTCAAGGAACTGAATAGTGACGGTTCTCTCCCATTAATGGCTTATTTTAATTTCAGGTGAAGAAATCTCTGTGATTCCAGTGCCAACTCCTATTTCCAATATAAAAGTCCTGTCCATAAAGACTGAAATATGAAATTTTACTAGTCCATGTGTGCCATTTAACGACTGCAGCAATTTTTAATCTCATTTTATCACGGTCAAAGGTAAACTCCTGTTTGCGCAGAGTAATTTGCATAGGAGTTAAATATTATAGTGACGTCTCTGGAGGCGCAAGGATTCTCCTTATCAATGATTCCAAGGCTTCGGCTAAGGAGTAAATCTGAACGAAATTACTTTCGCTGCAGTACTGGAGTTGTTGCACAAAAATGTGAAAGACCAGAGACATGGTTTATTGTTGAGGAAGAGAGTGAAGTGGCAGAGGCTACAACATAAAAGAGATTCTAGGTTTTGCAGGTCTAGGCTTGCATCAGGTGGTATCAGAGCTAGAATGCTCAGCTGAAGATATATATATATTATATATATATATAATATATATATATATATATATATTATATTATATATATATATTTATATATATAATATATATATATTATTTATTTATTTATTTTTTTCTGAATGAGAACAGAAGGTTTTGTCAAAAGCTAAAGTATGTTTCTCTGAATGTGTGAAGAATGATTTTTAAATTTAATATGCAAGCATACACAAATGCAGTGAAGAAGATTGCAGAAGTGGAAAGAAGACAAGATCACGTAGGATCTTAGAGGTGAGATGAAATTTTTGAGTTGAAATTTTATGATTGAAGTTTATGATTGCAGAGAGGGTGGTAGTGAACCTGGCATTCAATTGACGGCTGGATAGGGAGGACAATTGCAGTGTCCTGAAGAAGAAAAGTGAGTTGAAGCGATAGCCTAGAGAGAGCAGAGGAGTGCTCAAGAGGTTCTAGAGGCAGTGAACCAGTACTTACCAAAAGACTGAGTGAGGAGATCCTGGTGAGGGAAGTGGCAGCAAGAGGGATTGCTATTGCGGAGGCTAGTACAACTCATGGTGAGTGTTAAACTCATGAGGAAGCAGTCTACCAGAGGCAGAAGGAGTTTTTCTAGAGGAAAAGGAGGCAGAGGAAGAGGTTCAGAGAAATGCCATAGAGAGGAGATGACTGAAGAAGTTCGAGAAAGAAAGATCGCAGAAATAAAGGTACAGTTGCAGGTACTAGAAGAATGGCTACAAGAGCAGGGAAATCAGAAAGGAAAATGACTCTTTCCACTGAAGGGAAAGAGAGTGATGTGGAAACAATTGCAGAGGAGGTTGAGGCAAATTAGGATTGCCTTGTTGAAAAAGGGACTTAGAGTTCTTGTGCTAGAGATGAAATTTGAAGATTCCACATGCAGATCTGATCAAAGGGAAGTGCCGAATAAAGCATTCAAGACTAAAAAGTCTTGTAGTTTTAAAACTGATGAGTTGTGTGTGTTTGCAGGTGCAGAGGAGAAGATCACTGATGATTTCTTGAGTTATTGGGCAAATCCAGATCAGCTGGGTAATGTAAAACCGTGTATTTTTGTAGCTGACAGTTGTGATGTGATGATAGGCTTTACTAAGGAGGATGTGCAATCTTGTGAAACTGTTACAGCACAAGAGGAAGTTCTTATGAATGTTGAAGAAGAAAATCAGTCTGAAGCACAGATAAGGGAAGTAACAGCTCATACTGTTCAACATTTTGTGCAAACTGAAAGTTTATGTATGAATGCAGGTGATGATGATATGCTTCAGCGATGCTACAGAGATATTGCATTGTTAGAATATTTGTGGGAGGATCTAGAGTATGACAGGGAGATTGCAGCAGAAGAAAGAGTTCAGTGCAATGAACAAGAGGGAAAGGACATCATAGAAATAGATGGTATGAGAGGAAGACTAGTTGATAGTGTTAAGAATTATTTAGAGAATTCTTTGGGCAAAGAGAATCAACATACTGATGTGCTGATAGTGGAGGAGGATTCAGAACAGTGTACTGAAATGCTGGCAAAGGAGTACAAGGCACTAATGCCTTATGATTTTTATTCTAACAATTGTTTTGTGAGTACAGGTCTTAATGAAGATGCTGGAGAAAATCTGTTAGACAAACAAATTGAACTCATGAGGCGGATGATGATGAAAGAATCCCGGAAGAGACCAGCAACAGTGAAACAAAAGAGAAGCAACAAAAGGAAGACATCAGAAGATTGCAGAAGCAAAGCCAGTAGAGCGATGCAACATAAAGTGTGGAAACCAGGAGAAAGGCAGCAAGCAATAGCACATGATGACTTGCAGAACAAGATATGGGATCCAGGCATACATAGATCTGAACACATGATTAGGGGATCATGATTAATTTTAAGGTTGGGTGTATGATGCACGAGCATCAAGACCATTTTTCATTTGTAAATATGGGATAAAAGGGAGCTGTGATAAATTTTAATATTTTAAAAATTAAATTGTTATTTTTAATAAAATAGGAGCAAAATTTGGGATAGGATTTCTATGTATGGGATTAGTTGAGAATATAAGGGGACAAGAGTAGAGATATTATCTATATCATAGATAGATAAGCTAGAATAAAGCTTCACGCTTTAAATATTTATGTAAAAAGGAAAAAAAGCTTGCTTTTGTAAAAGATAAGGTGTGAGAAGACATATCCCTTATGTATGTATAAAATAAAGTGGCAAAAAGCTCTCATCAGAGAGGAGCGATGCCAGAAGTATTGTGATGAAAATCCCTCTCGGGGTTCTCAAGAAAAATGAATGATATCTTGTTAATTGGATTGAAAATTCGATGGTAATGCCTTTGAATTTCCACAACTCTTAACATGGCGTAATTGAATTGCATGTGATATATGTCTATCTCAGCCTATGTGAATGCAGGAGTCTAAGTCAAGTCTGTATCTGATGCATGAGTGTGGGTGTTTTGCCTGTTCATGAGTTTTTCTATGCCTCTGAATCTGAGTGCCTGTCTGATGCATGAGTGTGTATCTCCATGTTCATGAATCTTTCTATGCTATTAAGTATGAGTCCTGTGGGTGCGATTCTGCTTTCTGGCGCAAACAACTTTCCAACCTCAAAGGAAGGGCAGTCAAGGAACTGAATAATGACGATTCTCTCCCATTAATGTCTTATTTTAATTTCAAGTGAAGAAATCTCTGTGATTCCAGTGCCAACTCCTATTTCCAATATAAAAGTCCTGTGCATAAAGACTGAAATATGAGGTTTTACTAGTCCATGTGCGCCATTTAACGATTGCCGCAATTTTTAATCTCATTTTATCACGGTCAAAGGTAAACTCTTGTTTGCGCAGAGTAATTTGCATAGGAGTTAAATATTATAGTGACGTCTCTCGAGGCGCAGGGATTCTCCTTATCAATGATTCCACGCCTTCGGCTAAGGAGTAAAGCCCAACGAAATTACTTTCGCTGCAGTTTTGGAGTTGTTGCACGAAAATGTGAAAGACCAGAGACATGGTTTACTGCTGAGGAAGGGAGTGAAGTGGCAGAGGCTACAACAGAAAAGAGATTATGGGTTTTGCAGGTCTAGTCTTGCATCAGGTGGTATCAGAGCTAGAATGCTCAGCTGAAGATATTTTTTATTTTTTTATTTTATTTTATTTTATTTATTTATTTAGTTTTTTGAATGAGAACAGAAGGTTTTGTCAAAAGCTAAAGTTTGTTTCTCTGAATGTGTGAAGAATGATTTTTAAATTTAATATGCAAGCATACACAAATGCAGTGAAGAAGATTGCAGAAGTGGAAGGAAGACAAGATCACGCAAGATCTTAGAGGTGAGATGAAATTTTTGAGTTGAAATTTTATGGTTGAAGTTTATGGTTGCAGAGAAGGTGGTAGTGAACCTGGCATTCAGTTGAAGGCTGGATAGGGAGGACAATTGCAGTGTCCTGAAGAAGAAAAGTGAGTTGAAGAGATAGCCTAGAGAGAGCAGAGGAGTGCTCAAGGGGTTCCAGAGGCAGTGAACTAGTACTTACCAAAAGACTGAGTGAGGAGAGCTTGGTGAGGTAAGTGGCAGCAAGAGGGATTGCTATTGCAGAGGCTAGTACAACTCATGGCGAGTGTTAAACTCATGAGGAAGCAGTATGCCAGAGGCAGAAGGAGTCTTTCTAGAGGAAAAGGAGGCAGAGGAAGAGGTTCAGAGAAATGCCATAGAGAGGAGATGACTGCAGAAGTTCGAGAAAGAAAGATCGTAGAAATAAAGGTACAGTTGCAGGTACTAGAATAATGGCTACAAGAGCAGGGAAATCAGAAAGGAAAATGGCTCTTTCCATTGAAGGGAAAGAGAGGGATGTGGCAACAATTGCAGAGGAGGTTGAGGCAAATTATGATTTCCTTGTTGAAAAAGGGACTTAGAGTTCTTGTGCTAGAGATGAAATATGAAGATTCCACATGCAGATCTGATCAAGGGGAAGTGCCGAAGAAAGCAGTCAAGACTAAAAAGTCTTGCAGTTTTAAAACTTATGAGTTGTGTGTGTTTGCAGGTTCAGAGGAGAAGATCATTGATGATTTCTTGAGTTATTGGGCAAATCCAGATGAACTGGATAATGTAAAACCGTGTATTTTTGTAGATGACAGCTGTGATGTGATGACAGGTTTTACTAAGGAGGATGTGCAATCTTGTGAAACTGTTACAACACAAGAGGAAGTTCTTATGGATGTTGAAGAAGAAAATCAGTCTGAAGTGCAGATAAGGGAAGTAACAGCTGATACTATTGAACACTTTGTGCAAACTAAAAGTTTATGTATGGATGCAGGTGATGATGATACGCTTCAGCGATGCTACAGAGAAATTGCATTGTTAGAATATTTGTTGGAGAATCCAGAGTATGACAGGGAGATTGCAGCAGAAGAAAGAGTTTAGTGCAATGAACAAGAGGGAAAAGACATCATAGAAACAGATGGTATGAGAGGAAGACTAGTTGATAGTGTTAAGAATTATTTAGAGAATTCTTTGGGCAAAGAGAATCAGCATATTGATGTGCTGATAGTGGAGGAGGATTCAGAACAGTGTACTGAAATGCTGGCAAAGGAGTACAAGGCACTGATGCCTTATGATTTTTATTCTAACAATTGTTTTGTGAGTATAGGTCTTAATGAAGATGCTGGAGAAAATATGTTAGACAAACAAATTGAACTCATGAGGCGGATGATGATGAAAGAATCCCGGAAGAGACCAACAACACTGAAACAAAAGAGAAGCAGCAAAAGGAAGATAGCAGAAGATTGCAGAAGCACAGCCAGTAGATCAATGCAACATAAAGTGTGGAAACTAGGAGGAAGGTAGCAAGCAATAACACATGATGACTTGCAGAACAAGATCCTGGCATACATAGATCTGAACACATGATCAGGGGATCATGATTAATTTTAAGGTTGGGTGTATGATGCACGAGCATCAAGACCATTTTTCATTTGTAAATATGGGATAAAAGGGAGCTGTGATAAATTTAAATATTTTAAAAATTAAATTGTTATTTTTAATAAAAAATGAGCAAAATTTGGGATAGGATTTCTATTTATGGGATTAGTTGAGAAAATAAGGGGATAAGAGTAGAGATATTATCTATATCATAGATAGATAAGCTAGAATAAAGCTTCATGCTTTAAATATTTATGTAAAAAGGAAAAAAAGGTTGCTTTTGTAAAAGATAAGGTGTGAGAAGACCTATCCCTTATGTATGTATAAAATAAAGTGGTAGAAAGCTCTCATCAGAGAGGAGCGATGCCAGAAGTATTGTGATGAAAATCCCTCTCGTTGTTCTGAAGAAAAATGAATGATATCTTGTTAATTGGATTGAAAAGTCGATGGTAATGCCTTTGAATTTCCAAAGCTCTTAACATGGCGTAATTGAATAGCATGTGATATATGTCTATCTCAGCCTGTGTGAATGCAGGATTCTAAGTCAAGTCTGTATCTGATGCATGAGTGTGGGTGTTTTGCCTGTTCATGAGTTTTTCTATGCCTCTGAATCTGAGTGGCTGTCTAATGCATGAGTGTGTATCTCCATGTTCCTGAATCTTTTTGTGCTATTAAATATGAGTCCCGTGGGTGTGATTCTGCTTGCTGGCGCAAACAACTTTCCAACCTCAAAGGAAGGGAAGTCAAGGAACTGAATAGTGACGGTTCTCTCCCATTAATGGCTTATTTTAATTTCAAGTGAAGAAATCTCTGTGATTCCAGTGCCAACTCCTATTTCCAATATAAAAGTCCTGTGCATAAAGACTGAAATATGAAATTTTACTAGTCCATGTGCGCCATTTAACGACTGCCGCAATTTTTAATCTCATTTTATCACGGTCAAAGGTAAACTCCTGTTTGCGTAGAGTAATTTGCATACGAATTAAATATTATAGTGACGTCTCTCAAGGTGCAGGGATTCTCCTTATCAATGATTCCACGACTTCGGTTAAGGAGTAAAGCCGAACGAAATTACTTTCGCTGCAGTTATGGAGTTGTTGCACGAAAATGTGAAAGACCAAAGACATGGTTTACTGCTGAGGAAGAGAGTGAAGTGGCAGAGGCTACAACAGAAAAGAGATTCTGGGTTTTGCAGGTCTAGGCTTGTATCAGGTGGTATCAGATCTAGAATGCTTAGCTGAAGATATATATATATATATATATATATATATATATATATAATATATATATATATATAATATATATATTTAATTTATTTATTATTTATTATATTTATTATTTTATCTTATTTATTTATTTATTTTATTTTTTATTTTTATTATTATTTATTTTATTTTTTATTTTTTTATTTTATTTTATTTTTATTTTATTTTTATTTTTTTCTGAATGAGAACAAAAGGTTTTGTCAAAAGCTAAAGTATGTTTCTCTGAATGTATGAAGAATGATTTTTAAATTTGATATGCAAGCATACACAAATGCAGTGAAGAAGATTGCAAAAGTGGAAAGAAGACAAGATCACGCAGGATCTTAGAGGTGAGATGAAATTTTTGATTTGAAATTTTATGATTGAAGTTTATGGTTGCAGAGAAGGTGGCATTGAACCTGGCATTCAGTTGAAGGCTGGATAGGGAGGACAATTGCAGTGTCCTGAAGAAGAAAAGTGAGTTGAAGAGATAGCCTAGAGAGAGCAGAGGAGTGCTCAAGAAGGTTCCAGAGGCAGTGAACCAGTACTTACCAAAAGACTGAGTGAGGAGAGCTTGGTGAGGTAAGTGGCAGCAAGAGGGATTGCTATTGCAGAGGCTAGTACAACTCATGGCGAGTGTTAAACTCATGAGGAAGCAGTCTTCCAGAGGCAGAAGGAGTTTTTATAGAGGAAAAGGAGGCAGAGGAAGAGGTTCAGAGAAATGCCATAGAGAGGAGATGACTGAAGAAGTTAGAGAAAGAAACATCGCAGAAATAAAGGTACAGTTGCAGGTACTAGAAGAATGGCTACAAGAGTAGGGAAATCAGAAAGGAAAATTTGAAGATTCCACATGCACATCTGATCAAAGGGAAGTACTGAAGAAAGCAGTCAAGACTAAAAAGTCTTGCAGTTTTAAAACTGATGAGTTGTGTGTGTTTGCAGGTGCAGAGGAGAAGATCATTGATGATTTCTTGAGTTATTGGGCAAATCCAGATCAGCTGGATAATGTAAAACCGTGTATTTTTGTAGCTGACAGTTGTGATGTGATGACAGGTTTTACTAAGGAGGATGTGCAATCTTGTGAAACTATTACAACACAAGAGGAAGTTCTTATGGATGTTGAAGAACAAAATCAGTCTGAAGCGCAGATAAGGGAAGTAACAATTGATACTGTTGAACATTTTGTGCAAACTAAAAGTTTATGTATGAATGCAGGTGATGATGATATGCTTCAACGATGCTACAAAGAAATTGCATTGTTAGAATATTTGTTGGAGAATCCAGAGTATGACAGGGAGATTGCAACAGAAGAAAGAGTTCAGTGCAGTGAACAAGAGGGAAAAGACATCATAGAAACATATGGTATGAGAGGAAGACTAGTTGATAGTGGAGAAGGATTCAGAACTGTGTACTGAAATGCTGGCAAAGGAGTACAAGGCACTGATGTCTTATGATTTTTATTCTAACAATTGTTTTGTGAGTACAGGTCTTAATGAAGATGCTAGAAAAAATCTGTTAGACAAACAAATTGAACTCATGAGGCGGATGATGATGAAAGAATCCCGGAAGAGACCAGCAGCAGTGAAACAAAAGAGAAGCAGCAAAAGGAAGACAACAGAAGATTGCAGAAGCACAGCCAGTAGAGCGATGCAACATAAAGTGTGGAAACCAGGAGAAAGGAAGCAAGCAATAGCACATGATGACTTGCAGAACAAGATATGGGATCCAGGCATACACAGATCTGAACACATGATCAGGGGATCATGATTAATTTTAAGGTTGGGTGTATGATGCACGAGCATCAAGACCATTTTTCATTTGTAAATATGGGATAAAAGGGAGCTGTGATAAATTTTAATATTTTAAAAATTAAATTGTTATTTTTAATAAAATAGGAGCAAAATTTGGGATAGGATTTCTATGTATGGGATTAGTTGAGAAAATAAGGGGATAAGAGTAGAGATATTATCTATATCATAGATAGATAAGCTAGAATAAAGCTTCACGCTTTAAATATTTATGTAAAAAGGAAAAAAAGCTTGCTTTTGTAAAAGATAAGGTGTGAGAAGACCTATCCCTTATGTATGTATAAAATAAAGTGGCAGAAAGCTCTCATCAGCGAGGAGCGATGCCAAAAGTATTGTGATGAAAATCCCTCTCGGCATTTTGAAGAAAAATGAATGATATCTTGTTAATTGGATTGAAAAGTTGATGGTAATGCCTTTGAATTTCCACAGCTCTTAACATGGCGTAATTGAATTGCATGTGATATATGTCTATCTCAGCCTGTGTGAATGCAGGAGTCTAAGTCAAGTCTGTATCTGATGCATGAGTGTGGGTGTTTTGCCTGGTCATGAGTTTTTCTATGCCTCTGAATCTGAGTGCCTGTTTGATGCATGAGTGTGTATCTCCATGTTCATGAATCTTTCTGTGCTATTAAATATGAGTCCCGTGGGTGCGATTCTGCTTGCTAGCGCAAACAACTTTCCAACCTCAAAGGAAGGGCAGTCAAGGAACTGAATAGTGACGGTTCTCTCCCATTAATGGCTTATTTTAATTTCAAGTGAAGAAATCTCTGTGATTCCAGTGCCAACTCCTATTTCCAATATAAAATTCCTGTGCATAAAGACTGAAATATGAAATTTTACTAGTCCATGTGTGCCATTTAACGACTGCAGCAATATTTAATCTCATTTTATCATGGTCAAAGGTAAACTCCTATTTGGGCAGAGTAATTTGCATAGGAGTTAAATGTTATAGTGACGTCTCTGGAGGCGCATGGATTCTCCTTATCAATGATTCCACGCCTTCGGCTAAGGAGTAAAGCCGAACGAAATTACTTTCGCTGCAGTTCTGGAGTTGTTGCACGAAAATGTGAAAGACCAGATACATGGTTTACTGCTGAGGAAGGGAGTGAAGTGGCAGAGGCTACAACAGAAAAGAGATTATGTGTTTTGCAGGTCTAGTCTTGCATCAGGTGGTATCAGAGGTAGAATGCTCAGCTGAAGATATTTGTTTTTGTTTTTGTTTTTGTTTTGTTTGTTTTTTTTTTTTTTTTTCCTGAATGAGAATAGAAGGTTTTGTCAAAAGCTAAAGTATGTTTCTCTGAATGTGTGAAGAATGATTTTTAAATTTAATATGCAAGCATACACAAATGTAGTGAAGAAGATTGCAGAAGTGGAAAGAAGACAAGATCACGTAGGATCTTAGAGGTGAGATGAAATTTTTGAGTTGAAATTTTATGATTGAAGTTTATGGTTGCAGAGAAGGTGGCAGTGAACCTGGCATTCAGTTGAAGGCTGGATAGGGAGGACAATTGCAGTGTCCTGAAGAAGAAAAGTGAGTTGAAGAGATAGCCTAGAGAGAGTAGAGGAGTGCTCAAGAGGTTCCAGAGGTAGTGAACCAGTACTTACCAAAAGACTGAGTGAGGAGAGCTTGGTGAGGTAAGTGGCAGCAAGAGGGATTGCTATTGTAGAGGCTAGTACAACTCATGGCGAGTGTTAAACTCATGAGGAAGCAGTCTGCCAGAGGTAGAAGGAGTTTTTCTAGAGGAAAAGGAGGCAGAGGAAGAGGTTTAGAGAAATGCCATAGAGAGGAGATGAATGCAGAAGTTCGAGAAAGAAATATCACAGAAATAAAGGTACATTTGCAGGTACTAGAAGAATGGCTACAAGAGCAGGGAAATCAGAAAGGAAAATGGCTCTTTCCACTGAAGGGAAAGAGAGTGATGTGGCAACAATTGCAAAGGAGGTTGAGGCAAATTATGATTGCCTTGTTGAAAAAGGGACTTAGATTTCTTGTGCTAGAGATGAAATTTGAAGATTCCACATGCAGATCTGATCAAAGGGAAGTGCCGAAGAAAGCATTCAAGACTAAAAGGTCTTGCAGTTTTAAAATTGATGAGTTGTGTGTGTTTGCAGGTGCAGAGGAGAAGATCATTGATGATTTCTTGAGTTATTGGGCAAATCCAGATCAGTTGGATAATGTAAAACCGTGTATTTTTGTAGCTGACAGTTGTGATGTGATGACAGGTTTTACTAAGGAGGATGTGCAATCTTGTGAAATTGTTACAACACAAGAGGAAGTTCTTATGGATGTTGAAGAAGAAAATCAGTCTGAAGCGCAGATAAGGGAAGTAACAGCTGATATTGTTGAACATTTTGTGCAAACTGAAAGTTTATGTATGAATGTAGGTGATGATGATATGCTTCAGCGATGCTACAGAGAAATTGCATTGTTAGAATATTTGTTGGAGAATCCAGAATATGACAGGGAGATTGCAGCAGAAGAAAGAGTTCAGTGCAATGAACAAGAGGGAAAAGACATCATAGAAACAGATGGTATGAGAGGAAGACTAGTTGATAGTGTTAAGAATTATTTATAGAATTCTTTGGGCAAAGAGAATCAACATACTGATGTGCTGATAGTGGAGGAGGATTCAGAACAGTGTATTGAAAATGCTGGCAAAGGAGTACAAGTCACTGATGCCTTATGATTTTTATTTTAACAATTGTTTTGTGAGTACAGGTCTTAATGAATATGCTGGAGAAAATCTGTTAGACAAACAAATTGAACTCATGAGGTGGATGATGATGAAATAATCCCAGAAGAGACCAGTAGAAGTGAAACAAAAGAGAAGCAGCAAAAGGAAGACAACAGAAGATTGCAGAAGCACAACCAGTAGAGCGATGCAACATAAAGTGTGGAAACCAGGAGAAAGGCAGCAAGCAATAGCACATGATGACTTGCAGAACAAGATATGGGATCCAGGCATACACAGATCTGAACACATGATCAGGGGATCATGATTAATTTTAAGGTTGGGTGTATGATGCACGAGCATCAAGACCATTTTTCATTTGTAAATATGGGATAAAAGGGAGCTGTGATAAATTTAAATATTTTAAAAATTAAATTGTTATTTTTAATAAAAAATGAGCAAAATTTGGGATAGGATTTCTATTTATGGGATTAGTTGAGAAAATAAGGGGATAAGAGTAGAGATATTATCTATATCATAGATAGATAAGCTAGAATAAAGCTTCATGCTTTAAATATTTATGTAAAAAGGAAAAAAAGCCTGCTTTTGTAAAAGATAAGGTGTGATAAGAACTATCCCTTATGTATGTATTAAATAAAGTGGCAGAAAGATCTCATTAGAGAGGAGCGATGCCAGAAGTATTGTGATGAAAATCCATCTCGGCATTCTCAAGAAAAATGAATGATATCTTGTTAATTGGATTGAAAAGTCGATGGTAATGCCTTTAAATTTCCACAGCTCTTAACATGGCGTAATTGAATTGCATGTGATATATGTCTATCTCAGCCTGTGTGAATGCAGGAGTCTAAGTCAATTCTGTATCTGATGCATGAGTGTGGGTGTTTTTCCTGTTCATGAGTTTTTCTATGCCTCTGAATCTGAGTGCATGTTTGATACATGAGTGTGTATCTCCATGTTCATGAATCTTTCTGTGCTATTAAATATGAGTCTCGTGGGTGCGATTCTGCTTGCTGGCGCAAACAACTATCCAACCTCAAAGGAAGGGCAGTCAAGGAACTGAATAGTGATGGTTCTCTCCCATTAATGGCTTATTTTAATTTCAAGTGAAGAAATCTCTGTGATTCTAGTGCCAACTCCTATTTCCAATATAAAAGTCCTGTGCATAAAGACTGAAATATGAAATTTTACTAGTCCATGTGCGCCATTTAATGACTGCCATAATTTTTAATCTTATTTTATCACGGTCAAAGGTAAACTCTTGTTTGCGCAGAGTAATTTGCATAGGAGTTAAATATTATAGTGACGTCTTTGGAGGCGCAGGGATTCTCCTTATCAATGATTCCACGGCTTTGGCTAAGGAGTAAAGCTGAACGAAATTATTTTCGTTGCAGTTCTGGAGTTGTTGCACGAAAATGCGAAAGACCAGATACATGGTTTACTGCTGAGGAAGAGAGTGAAGTGGCAGAGGCTACAGCAGAAAAGAGATTCTGCGTTTTGTAGGTCTAGGCTTGCATCACATTGGATACTAGATAGAGATTATATCATCTAAAAATGTGTTGATGAGTGTTCAATTTGACGATGATAATGTGATGTAAGAAGTGTCATGTATTCATCAATGGTTTTATTTTGGTTCGTTGTTTGTGAGGAAAGAGTCTTATATTTATGGAATTTTCCATGGAATTTTTATTCAAAAATTCAGCTTGACAAAAATTACACACCAAAATATGAAAATGGCGTGCTCACACTTTTCATCTCCTAGCAAGAAAAAAGATATCCAAAATGTGCATTTTTATGTTAATTGCAGATTTAGAAAATAAGCTGACTATCAAAAGTTCTCCTGCCTATTACATTAGTTGAACCTATTAGCTTCCTATACCAATAGGTTTCATTTTTCATGATTGACTGGAGAAGTGCCAAATATGTTCATCCTTTCCATGCAGCAAAGGTTCCATATTTTGTAAAATTTCACTATGTGCAGGTGGTTGACTCTCGCCACAGTTGATGAATAGCCAGACAATCTAATTCTGGCTAGATCATGTTTGAATTTACTTGTCTTAGAATAGAGAATAAAGGTCTGTAGAAACAGCTCAAGCTTGGTAGACAAGTAGTTAGGTAGAGAAGCAAAGGGTCTCAACAGCTTAATCTGAGCCCTGGAAGAGATAAGGGTAGACTTAGATAGGAGGGTAACTAAAAGAAAAGAGAAGAATCAGGGTTTGCTAGTTCAAATGCACCCAATGAAAATGAAGAAAAAATGTTAGGGGTAGTAGGCTGGGTAGGCAGTTTTGATGTTGTAGAAGCAGGCTTATGAGCAATTTGGCCTTATTGCAACAGGTTTCATCTCTTAAATATCATAAGGTTCTATGGCAAGGTGGTTACAAAATAAATGGAGCATGACTAATTTCCCTCCTCATTTTTACAAAAAACACTTACTAACATCCCCTCAAGGACAATGAGATCTGCTCACTGCCCTTAGTCCACTTCATTTCATGGAAAAAACTAAGTGAAACTGTGTTTTCACCTAGGAAAAACAAGCCACATTTCTTGCGTAAAATGTTTCTATTCCATTTAGCCAAGTTTCCTAAACTTCATAACTTGATATGCTTTCATTTCTCCCATGCCTAAGTTTTTACTTTATAAACTTACCGTTTATCCATACATATCCATTCCACATAGTCATATTAACCTACTAACACTATTATATAGCTCCTATGTGTAAAATCCCTAAATATCCCGAACTTTGGCTAACTATAAGCCATACTTTAAATTTTTTGGGTAGTTACTGGTCCATTCAGGGCTAATAACAACCCTCCATGTGCCCCCTTGGGACTTGTTTAGCTTCTGGATAAATAAATATCCAAACCCGCATATTATACCCCCAAACCCCATTTAACCAAAGTTTACAATATACCCCGCAAAACATTATAAACGCAAAATATTACATCGGGTCCCCCACTGATAAGCCGTCACCACCTACATCACCCGCCGACCATCCGATCATCGCGGACAGATCCAACGACTGTCAGCAATATCGGAAGCCCTTAAGTGTCGAACGATAGCGTCTGGGGGATGGGCAGTATTTCCGTTGTACCGAGTGTTATCACTTAGAACTAAAAGTTTGATGCATATAGTTGCATGCCCTAGTTTGATGACAAAGGTCTATGTTTAAGCTGGTTTCATTTTTATTTGTCTCACTTAGGATTTCGAGTTTTAAAGGTTTTTTAGCTTAAATCATACTCCGCTCCTATTGGTTTTCCTCCACTCATCATTATTCCATAGTCATGTCTTGTCTTATCCGAGTCACCGTGTCTTTTAGTGATTTCGCAACGTAATATCATTTGCCCATTTCGCAGCGCAATCATGGTCTAGCATTTTCGCAGCACGTCATGATTAGGCAGTTTCGTAGCGCATCATTAAAAATATAACTAACAGCGCTGCGAAATCATGGATTTGTGCATTTCGCACCGAATCTTTCCCGAAATGTCAAGTCCGTAGGTGAGTCAGCATTTGTGTCTACTCATGTCAGTCTGCGTACCTCTTGTATCATGTCCGAATGTTCATTTACCACTACTCCACCAATAGAATGTTGATATGCACAAAAATATCATTCCCAAGAGATTTCACCGTGCATAGTCCTTAATGATGGTCATGAGTGCTGCATGAGTGACCAGTTGTGTTTCAATTTGAATTTCAAGCAAGGCTGATTTCAAGCGAGCCTGATTACAAGCGAGGTTGAATAAAAAAAAGAGGAGCTGAATCACCATCTCGACCGGAGCTGTAAGAATTTGGCTGTGAAGATCTCAAAGGAAAATGGAGAGAAAAGAGCACAGATCGGGTAAATGTCAGAGGAATGAACCTGAAGGCCTGGACATAACGTTGAGGGATGAAGGAGTGAAGAAAGCGTTCAAAGATGCCGGGTGCTTTTGCAAAAAGCTACAAGGAGGACATGCACAGGTAACTAAGGAGTTTGTGTTAAATTTCACTGGTTTGAATTCAAAGGTAGCCATGTTAGAAATACAGGTTTCTCCAGAAGTAATAGCTGCTGTAACAGAGATCCCAAGAGGATGGGAAGAATGGTTTAAAAATTTTAAATTTGATATGAATCTGTGTAAGGAGTTTTTAAAGGAGGCATATGTGAATGAAGATTTAACAAAAGTAGTGCCCAGACATTATGTCAAGGAACATTATGCTCTTCTTCTCACCTGCATACAAAAGTATTTGACCTGTGAAGGAAGGTACAATAAGGTCTATTCTTACCATTTTAAACTGCTCTTGCACTTCACCAGGAAAGTCTCCATAGACATTCCTTTTTATTTATTTCGCAGTTTGAGTAAGATGTGTGATAAGGTGCAGCTGAGGAAAGAGGACTGTGAAACCTATTTATTTCATCATGGTTTGATTAAGTTGCTAGTTTTAGATGGCCTCCAAAAGATAGGTAGAGACTGGAATTCTTTTATTTTCATGGCTGGATTCCAAAGCAAGACTGGCCTTACTCCACAACCAGCCAGAGAGTTCACCATAGCTGAGCTTCAAAGGGAAGCAAGAGCTAAAAAGCAAACCAAGCCACAGCTACCAAAACCAGTGAAGCCACTAATCATTCAAGAACAACCTCAACAATCAACAAAGGAAAAGGCTCAGGGTAAGAAGACTGTACCTGAAGAAAGCAAATCTAAAGTAGTCTCAAGGGTAAGGACAAGAAGCCAAATAAATAAGGAAAAAGGTAAAGCTATAGCTATTGAAGAGAGCCCTGTGTCTAAGGCAAGCTTGAATGATTTATTACAGGCCATTGAATTAGAGCAGTCTAAACCAGTTCAAATTGATTTGACACAGTCACCGCAAGAAAGTGTTAAGAAAACCAAGGCCTCAAAAAGGCTTAAATTTGATGAGCTAGCTCAGGAGTTTATTTTTAAACCTAAAAGACCTATGACCAGAAAATTCCAGCAAGCACAGGAAGCACTGCCCAGAACAGAGGAAACTGAGAAAGTTAAGCAAAAAGATACAAACAGGGCAGTCATCACATCTGAAGAAGATTATATAGCAGCCATGAAGAGCCAAATAGAAGCAGCTGAAGATGAGATTAATCAACTGCATAAAGGTGCTAGAGACCTGAAGGCACAGCTAGGCAAGTTGCCTGATAAATGAATTTTCTTTTCAAAGAAAGGTTTTGTTCCAAATTTTTGTCAATTTTACTTAGGCTTATGGTTTTGAAAACATATAAATCCCTGTTACACATATGAAAAATCAAAGGGATTTTTTGGAAATCAGAGTTTTGGGTGATAAAGTTTTCAGGTCAAAATCAAGCTGTTTTAAATAAAAACAACAGTTTCGTAGCGCGCTACGAAACTGCTATAGGTGATGATTTTAACGCAGACAAACAGTTTGATATTATGAGCGGGAATTTTGAAAGAGAGACACCTGTTCATCAATACAGCCTACAGAAAATCAAAAACGTGGCAACGTTCCATACATTGGGTTATTAAAGGCTCAGAAAAATGTTGTTATATATTTGAGCAAATTGTGGAAAACAGAGGCCGAGAAGCAGGGGACATCTCCTGATACCACGGGGAAGAAAAGGATTCAGCGTTCAAGGTCAATATGGAGTATTAAATGTCCAGCTTATCCAATTTGAAAGAAGACCAGGTGTCAAAGAACGAAGAATAGCCACTATGGCATGGAAACGGAGTTAGAGTCCTAGTTAATTTAGAACTTTTTAAAAATTCCAGTCAGCACTTTATTGTATTTAATAGTCAGTTAAATAGATGATAGGTGTCATTAGAGATAAGGATCGAGTTATTAAATTCCCCTCATGCTGGAGGAGGAAGCTCGAATTAGTTAGAATAAGGATTCTATATATAGCTGAAACAACAATGTAATGAGGGTTGGAAATTTGATAACAGAAGTATTGTTTTAGCTTATGTAAAGACCATTTTCAGTAATATAAATTATCTTCTTTTCTTCTCAGGATTCATGAAGGATTTGTCATGTTTAGAATGTGTGATTTGTTCTTTCCTTAATGTCTTTTACAGTTGCATATATGTGTAATCACTCAGAATTCATTGATTGTGCTCTGATTTCCTGTATGCATGTATGAACTGTGGTTTTATATGAGTTGTATTCTGAACATCTAAATGCTAAGTGCCCTGACTTCTATGTAAAGGCAGTATCATTGTTTACTGAAGTATGATTGACTCCATAGGCCCAATGGAAACTTATGAAATGTTTATCCAGCCATTATATTTGTCCATGTTGTTACACCACAAGAGTTAGCCATCTTATCATTAGTCAAAATCAATAACCCTTTTGAGAGAGCCCTCTCAGGCTAAGGAGGCTAAGCCTTAGTCAAAA
>APFE030846610.1:0-37183 GCA_000404065.3 Pinus taeda
TGTTACCAAAATATTCCACCTCCTGAACTCCAAAGCAAAATTTGGAGGTATTTGCATATAATTGTTTCTCGTCCAATAGTTTGAGCACCATGTCAACATGTTCAACATGATTCTTCCAATACTTGCTATAGATTAATATACCATCAAGAAATACAAAAAAAAAAATTCTAACGAAGGGTTTGAAAATGGACTTCATGAAACCTTGAAATGTAGAAGTTTCACTGGTAAGGCCAAATGTTATGACCAAAAATTCATAATGACACTCATGAGTTCCAAATGTTGTTTCTAGAATATCTTCAGTCTTCATTCTAATTTGATGATATCCTGAATGAAGATCTAACTTAGTGAAGTAAATTTATCCATGTAATTCATCCAATAATTCATCAATGCTAGGAATGAGAAATGTATATTTAATAGTGATCTTGTTCAACTCCCGAATACAGACACGTCTTCCATGATCCATCCTTCTTATGCACCAATACTACTGGAGAAGAAGAATAACTTTGACTAGGTTGAATTATACCAACCTCTAGAATTTACGCAATCATATAATCAATTTCACTATTTTGGGCATGGGGATATCTATAAGGCCTCATGTTTAGAAGAAACCTCCTGGAATAAAATGAATAGCATGATCATGATCATGAATAGGTGGGAGGCCTTTGGGAGTCTCAAATACCTTGGAGTGATTCTCCAAGGCTTTTTGGAGATATGGAGAAGTAGATGATTTCCATATTTGAACCTCTAGTAAGCATAATTGTGCAATTACACCTTGTTTTTTTTTTTTTAGAATATTTTCCATGCCGTTAGAGCTAATTATATTTCCTCGTTTCCCTACGATACCCCTTAATTTAACTTCATTTACTTCCCAAAATTTTTTGAAGAAAAGTTCTTAAAAATTAAAATCTATTGTACCTAAAGATTGTAACCATTGGAATCATAGTACAACATCAACACCACACATTATAATAGAGAGAATTAGACTATTCAATACATATTCCCCCATGGTTAGATTGATATTATTGCACTTTATAGAGCAATGTATAATTCCTCTGTTTGCAACAATCATTTGACACTTTGGTGTTGGGTATAAGAAGCAATTCAATTCCTCGGCTATCTTACAGTGAACAAAATTATGGCTACTACCCGAATCAATCAACGATATTACCTTTTTCTTCTTAATATTTCCTTCTATCTTGAGAGTTTGAAGAGTGGTATTTACTTCCAATGCATTACAATATATGCTTTAATTCACTTCTTATTTTTATAGGGTTGGTTGTTGATGTGTATCTTCTTATTTTGAGGTTTCTTGTTCCTTTTCTTCCTCCTCTTCACAATCTATGTAAAATAATTTATTATGAGCACACTTATGACCTCCAGTGTATTTTCTATCACAACTGTCACAAAGCCCCTTTTCTCTTCTTCTTCCAATTATTGAGGTGTCAAAATTGTAGGTTTTGGAAGGATAGGAGAAACAACATTTCCATCTTTAGAGTTATGAGTGGTTGGCTTCCTTGCTACCATAATTTTTCTTTCAATTTTTCTTGCAAACCTGAAGGCCTTCTCCAATGAATCAGGTTCCCAAAGGAGAATCTCATGTTGGATGTTATCCTTTAAATTCCATATGAAGATATTAATCATATGCTCCTATGGAATATCATTTACCCTTATATTCAATTTTTGGAAGACCTCGTTATGCTCCACAATTGAACTCTTTTGTCTGATATTTATCAATTGGCTAAACAAGCTGTTTCTCTTTCTATCCTTGTAATGTGCTATCATTTCCTCCGTAGATATTGACCAAGTTACGAGTGGTTTAATAGAACAAAGCCATCACTACCATACAAAATGATTTGGTTCTAAATATAAAGTTTCAATGCATACCTTTTGTGTGTGTTTCACATTATGGGGATCAAAATATTGCTCCATCTATAATATCCATGTTAACATATCCTTTCCATCAAACTACTTCATATCAATCTTTGGAATACGGTGGGTTGTCAATCCAATGTTAGAGTCTATGAGTTCATGATTAAAATTTATTTTGATGTCATCATGAGTTTCATCTAATACCTTTTCACCATTAGAAAGCATCTATTGTAGCAAGTTTGTCAAACCTTCCTTCAAACCTTTCGTGTCTGCTTTTAAGCCATTCTTCAAATATTCCATGTTGCCTTTCATTTTTTCTTCTATTCCATCCTTCAAACCTTCCGTGTTCTATTTTGAACTATTCTTCAAACCATCCATCTTATATTCCATTTATTTTTTGGTTACTCTTTGTGAGAGAGAAATTGGTTGCAATTGATCTCACAATCTTGATATAACATGTTCCATTTCTTACTCTTCTTCATGTGTCATAGAAAAGTTTTATGGTTTCTTACTAGTTGTGTCCATTTTTTGTTTCAAGGCAATTTTAAATCAAACAATGATATATATTATTCACTATTCACTTTGAATAACTTCAAATTTATTTTTAAAACAAATGTTATGAAAAATTTAAAAAATACACACCTTCTTCTTGTTTCTTAGGAGCTAGATATTACAGTTGTTGTATCTCTATAATTCTGAATCTTAAATATATTAAATTTCGTCGTATAGTATCCCACTCAGTCTTCTTTCCAACTCAACAAATAAGGCCAAGATTGGATTCTTCAAGAAAGAGTTATTCCTAATATCCCGTGATGACCTGATTATAAATTGGTTCAGTAGAGCGAACTTTTACGGAGTGTGACGTGACACATTTTTTACCTTCAACCCTGAAAATGATACCCAAAGAAATACACTTTGTCCTCTTTCTTTCTCTTTTTATGAAAGTTATGATGATTTTCCATAGGTCACCTATTTGATATGGAATCTGGGAGCGCACCAAAACCCTAACTTCGTCGTATCATATATCTGAAAATATAGCGAGACAAGATCTGAAATTTTTACACGAAATAAACCAACATTTTGATTCCATGTGGTATGAATTTCAGATTTTGAAGCTTATAAAAATTTTTATAGTGAAAATTCGACGATGACCTATTTGAAGTAGAGAAACACTAGAATCCAAAGCTTTGATGCCAAATGTTATGCAACCAACTCACAAATAGATAGACCAACGACTTAAAAATTATCCTCTTCGAGGGGGAAACCTCCTTTACATTACATAAATGAATAATTCTTGGTTGATTCAAATGAAAAAACCTCCTTTCTATATATAACAGTCTAAGGGGTCACAATATAATGAGATCCTACATAACAATAATAATGTAACGACGCAACAATAACAATAGCGAGCTTTTATGGGGCACAATAATAAAAATATGGGGACTACATGGGCACAACGATAATAATAAGGGGCTACACTAGTATTATAGGGACCTAAAATTCTCTATGGACAGTTCCTCCTTAATAACACCATTGAGAAATGTTGTTTTTAGATCCATCTAGAGGATCTTCCACCCCGTCTTTGTAGCCAGTGCAAGAATTGATCTAATTGATGAATACCTTTCTATGTGAAAAAGGTTTCCTCAAAGTTAATTCGCTCAACTTGAGAAAATTCTTTGGCCAAAAATATAGCCTTATACTTTTCTATGCTTCCATCTGCTACATGTTTAATTTTGAAGACCCATTTTGAACCCACAATTGATTTCCCTTCTATGTTGAGCACAACCTCCCATACAATGTTCTTCATTATGAATTCTCATTCTTCCATCATTGCATCAACCCAAACTAGTTTCTCAATTGTTCCCTTAGAATAATATTCCTCAGACTCTAGAATATCAATGATTAGAGCCATGTAGTTAGTGTACCTCCCATGTGACCTCATTTTCCTTCACAAGTTCAAAGGAAATCCCACATTCTCCCTCACATTGTGTACTAGTCTTTTCATTTCCCTTTTTTTTTCTATCTTCTGTGGATGGTTCTGCTTGAGTGGATGTCTCCACTCGACCTCCTATCTGCTCCTCCATTTATGGTTGCTCCACAACTTCTTTAGTTTCCTCCATTGGAGCTAAAATATCCTCTTTGGGTGGGATTTGTATCTCCATCTCAAGGGAGCATCTCATTGCTCTCTCGTCATCAAGCTTTAAAACCCTTCACACAACTATCATTCTTAGGGAGGGTAAATACACCTGTTAACTATGTGCACTTTCAGTGTAACACACAAAAACTACCAACTATGTTATCAGCTCAAGTTTCTTACTCGAATATTTGAATACATGGAGTAACTAGAGGCTCCAAAAATTACGAAATAATACACATCCTACCTTCTCAGAGAGAAATCCTCCTCCAATGTAATCATACCAATAACTCTATAAGGACTTCGGTTCTGCAAGTAGACTATTTTGTTACATGCCTCTACCCACAAATGTAGTGGCTGACCTTGGTCATGTAGCATAGATATCGCAACTCCCACAATTCTTTGGTTGTTTCTCTTAGCTACCCCATTTTATTGTGGGTTATGGGGAGGTGTCAGGTTTCCTCGAATTCCTTTTTTGGCATAAAATTCCTTGAAGTCATATGAAACATACTCACCTCCATTATCGCTCTTGAGATCCTTCACCTTCTTTCTATTCTCTTTGTCAACTAGTGCCATGAATTCTACAACTTTTGAGAATATCTTATCCTTCTTCTACATGAAGACGATCCAACAGTTTCTTGATAAATCATCAAAAAAGTAACAAAGTATTTATGTCTGGTAGTGGAGGTTGTTTAGAAGGGTCCACAAGCATCAAAGTGGACTCTCTCCAAAACTTCATTTTCTTTCATATCTCGATCATGGAATTTGTATTTCACATACTTCCCCAATGTACAACCCTTGCATGCATTATGCTACTCAAGTGACCCTTTAGGAAGGCCAATGGTTATTTGCTACATAGTTTTAAGGGTGCTATGGTGAAAACGAGCAATTACTATGTGTCAGAGTTCACCAACATCCTGGCTCTGCACTTTCTCTGCCTTACTGCTTAATGCAGTGCAATCTTCCACATCAAGTTTGTCCAAGTTCTTCCCACAAACCTCGATCTCCTTCACCTTCCCAGTGACTATGTGTCTCAGAAAGGATTTCCTTTTACTGAATATTACATCATAGTTGTTGTCTTCTAAACCTACTATGTAAATGAGGTTATTCTTGAGGCACGGTATAAACATGGCATCCTTGAGGTGAAGAGGAGATATAGATTACCCCTTAAAGGTTACTGTATCTATCTCGGTGGCACTATATCTTCTGTCATTGCCAAGCTCAATATGTATCTGGAGATATATCTCCTCCAGGTCACTGAAAAACTCTCTAAACCCTATGATGTGGAACAAGTCACCTTAGTCCAAGTACCACACACTCCTCATCACTGTGTTGGCCACGTATGTGACCAAGGAGAAGTCTAACTCGAACTGTGATGCCAATGCTTCACCTTCTACTCCTTTTGTGTTCTTCTTGTTGGACTTTCCGTGTGTACACTTTGTAGCATAGTGATTGAATTAATGGAAATTGAAACATTATTCTGAACAAGCATTTGTTCTTTCCCCCTTAGCTGTATTCTATTTTGGTTTAAGATTTCTTCCCTTTTCCGATCTTTCCTTTCCAGTCCATGTAAAGTTTTCTTCATCCTCTCCCTTGGATGAACTTCCTTCTCTAGTATTTCACCCGATTTCTTCTTGTACCAAATCACATAATAAGAGGTGACAATTTGGTATTTTTTCCCTCCTATTCACTGATCCCTGGTAGCTATGCCAAATTTTGGGAGCGCCTAGAAGAGCTAGGAGCACCAGGTCATTTTCCACAACATTTAAACCAACCCCTCCAACCTCATCATGAATTTGTGTAAATCTAGTAAGCTACTAAACAATAGTATCATTCTTCTGCATCTTAATATTTCAATGTTTGTCTTCAAGGGCTAGTTTTGAATGGCCAGTGTTATTCTCGAATAACTCAGTTAGTTCCTTCCACATAATGAAATGATTTTCTTTTCGATGGAGATTTGATACAATATGTTCTGTCACTCCCTCCAGGATTGTTGTCCTCTCCTTGGCTACATCTTTCTTCCATTGGGATAGTTTTTCGGCATCAACTAATCCTGGTTTTACAATGCTTCTCTTGACATATTCCAAAAATCCATTGTCATTAAGAACTACCTACATTTGACCCTTCCAAGTAATGAAATTCAAGTTGCTTCCTAAGGAATACTCTAATCTCAATTCGTTGAAGGCTATTCTCCCAACCCTGAAGAAATCATGCTACACCAAAGCTGTAAATCTAAACCTCCCGAGGAGAAACTTTGAAATTATTGTTCTAATGTGAATTTTTCTTTAATACCATGTACAAATTTGGTGATAGAATTGCAACTCCTCAATAAATTTAAACTAAATCGAGAGACACAATTCTACTCTACTACAATGTGGACATTAATTCACAATTTAGAATAACATTGAAAAACATGCATCAATCACATACACAAGTACATATATGCGTCTTGGAAAAAACAAATCATAAAAACCCTTTAAGTCTATTTGCATTAATTAGTTGAATAGAGAAACTATTACAATTTCTAGCTCTAGCTCTAGCTCTCAACATAACCTGTAAAAGAATAATTGTTCTCTCTTTGCTCAATGAAAAACTTCGGCTAACACTGAACAAAATATCAACTAACCTAGCCTCGTATTTCCTTGCAACAATCATGAGGAAATCAATTGCTATTCTTTAGGAATTTACTCCAAAATGATTACGAAATTCCCAAGGATTGATCACTAATTACATGAAACACCTGTACACATAAGACTAGTCTACAACTGACGTTACACTGCCTTGGGATCTAGACCAAAACTGAGAAGTTCAAATTCCTTAAATGCATGAGTTATTTGATTTTTAATGACTAGTTATCTAGATGATGTTTGAGTTATAATGTTGTCCCACTATGTAACTAACTCCCAACTAGTTCTATTAAATGTTAAAACTAGTTTGGTTGAGACAACTAGAAATAACTAAACTAGATTCCTTTAAATTAATAATGAACACATGTAAATTGAACTACAAGCCCACCAACCCGAATTTCCTCAGCTAATTAAGTGGCAATAGCCATGTCACCTCAGTTAACTTCCTCCAAGTTGTCACATTGTTCTGGTTGCATTTCGTGAATGCACATGAATAGATGATGAAACATCACTAGTATGGATTTATTATTGGTTTTATTAATACTTGAAATAATCATGATATCAATGGTTGCTGACAGTAACAGTTGTAGAAAAATACTATGAAACATGCAAATATGGGTTATGTTTATCATTATGGCATGCAATAAGTTAGTGGTATATGTATATTGGAGGAATGTCAATTGTAAGATAATCCGTTGATGGGAAGAACCAAACCCCAAAGACACAATTCTCAGGGGTTTGTGGGTAAATGATATCATGAAGATTGTTATTATTATTATTATCCAATTTTAAGGTCACAACTAAGGCATACACTAAATTGGTGTATTAGACCCCCTTGTTTGTGAGAAAAGAGACCCACCTCTACGCAGGAATTTGACTGCTAAGTCTACAAACTCTACCCCCTCTCGTTTTGCACCTTCGGCCTCCTATAAGGAAACACATGCTCTTAACCATTAGGCCCACTTATAGCTAATTATGTTATTTTTGAGATGAGATTATTTGTAATATTTTAAAACAATGGTCAAGGGACAGACTCCCTTACAACCATTGGGTGAGAAGTGAACACCCTCACGAGTGTTTAATAAAATTAAAAGTTTGCTAGTTTTCACCCTACGAGGTTTCGAGGCTATATGAGTGTCTAATGGTATGATTGCTTGTTGTGCCATTTTTATGATGTTGAATCCTTGCATGATGTGATATTTATATTATCAAGAATGTGATTAACTAATAAAGTTAAAATAATCATGGAATTGATGCAAGTTTACATCAAGAAGTTTAAGTTAATATGTTACAACAATAGTAGTTAATGGTTTTGTAACTTACTATTCCTGAACTAAATATTACTCTATGTAATGATGATGGTTTATCAAATGATCATTGAAATAATATGGAAATTAATTCAGAAAGTTATATGTTGGTAAATACTATAAAAATACTCTAACTTCAAGCATTGTCATGCGAGGTTACCAAGGAATGTTACACATAACCTCATGTTTTGAAATCTATATAGATATTTCAATGGATTTTTTTTGCGTCTCAACATAAAATTAATATAAAACCTACTCATTGATATAAAAAATAAATAAATAAACGAATAAACTTATTAGAGTTAAATGTTGTATTTGATGTGTACAACATTTTTTACTATAAATGTTTTATCTATTTCATACTAAGTTATAGAAAGTACTTATCCCTACCATCGGTGTATACACATCTATTTTAATTTTTTTTAAAGATATTTAAATAATAAAGTTTTAGCTACAATGGAGTCATGGGCAACTAAGAATTGATTCAAGTTAAATATCACCTAATAAATTAGTAAAAAATATTATTTTGAAATTATTTTAAAAAAAGGAAAACAATTGTATATATTCATATTAATCTGTTATAATTTTGATTTAATATTTATCAAATGTTTATAAGAACTAAAATTTTAAATTGTCTTTTTCTCCTTAACTTCTATACATATAAAAAGTTCTTATTTCGTGGAAATTGATTTATTATAAGTGTTTTTCATATAGAATGTGGTCGGGTGCTTTACAACATAATATAATTCAAAGTTTGTCTTATAATATTACATTTAAAACATTAAAATGTTTATATATTATTAATCTTTATTTTTGAAATATTGTTCACATTGAACTCTATGTTCTTTTTCCCATTGAATTTCGGCACTTTGCATTATTTCAATATAGGATTATATAAATCAATTTTTTTGTTGCTAATCTGCTCAAAGGGAAACCATACTAGTAGTCTAATTTCAAATTTTTAAGGTTGTTATTTCTTTTTCTAACTAAAGCATTTTGTAAATGAAAACTCATACAAATAGGTTGGCTACACTCGACTAGGTTAACATACAACAAAATAGAAAAAAATGACTACTACAACTATGAACATGAAACCAATGAATCATGAAAACTAATGGGTTGAACCTTGAGGCATCTACATTGCCTAGTCACCATCTTCATTAGAGAAGAAGGAGATGTTGGATGATCTCCTCACTATAATAGTCATCTTCCAATTCACACTATAATTTTTTTCCTCCAACTGTATTGATTTGATAGTATGCTCCTATTGACTATCTACATGATCAATGAGTACTCATCCCACAAGAATTTTTATGTGCAAGTAAACATTAACTTCTTGCATGTACTAGGAATATATTGACTGAGCGGACGGCCCTATATCATGGATCCAATCAAAAGTAGCAACATTGACATTGTGATCAAGAATAAAATTCTAGTCATGTTGTAATTCAACTTCCACTTATTCAATATCCCACCAGAATAGATTAAGAATGATTTACTTATATCTAGCCATGGAGTCGTAAGCTTGTGCTTGAGTGAGGAGCTAGGAGGTAGAGGCAATGCGGCTTTCCATCTTGGTGGAGATAGAGGAGATCCTATTCCAACCCTCTCTACATCTAATGGCTGGTGTACCATGATACATGGTTGTACTGAGTGACAGGATGAAGGGAGGAGGGCGATGAAGAGGAGCATACGATTCAAGGGTGGTCCAAAGGTATGACAAAGAGGGAGGAGGGAAAAAGTAGGAAAGGGTAACCTAAGTGAGATAGCTAAGGAGTCAACAAGTGTGTGAAGAGGCAATTCAAAAAGGAGGGAAAAATTGGCAGCCTATATGGAAATATATTCTATGTGGGAGGAGAGTAAAATCTAAGAAAATGTTGGGGTCAATGTAGGAAGGGATGACAAGAAAGATAAATCCATTTCTTGAAGCACAATAAGGAAATATCATCTCAGAAATTAGTAAACTCACAATGTAGAATACCTGAGAAAAAATAATAGATCCAAACTAAGTGTGTAGTTACCATAAGTGGTGAAACATCCATAGAAAAGTTACGTCTGAATCCTCTAATCGAGACTAGTGAGGAAAAACTAGTGTATAAGAGCACGATGCTAGAAATTATTGACATGATTAGCCTTGAACAATTCAAATGTTTTGGATTATGAAAGGTTAGCATTTCAAGGATTTTAGTACCATTAGGCAGATGATATGGAGGCCAACAACACTAACTTTATTTCCAAGAGAGAACTTCGAGTCGATAATACCAGTGGGGTTGTATTTAGTCTGAATATTGAATTCCATATAGTAGTGTGGTGAAAGCTCCCATGGTTGGCATCTTATGTGCAGAATTATAGCACAAATATAAATCCACTACCATTCCCATTATGATTTGAGCATGGTAAAGAGCTAATGTAATTTCCCACTAAGATGCCATGTAATCCCTTGCATCATGCACAATTCTCATGCAGCATTTACCCTCATTCCAAATTCATGCCATGATATGTTATTTTATTGGATCCCATCCAATTCACTAAGTATAGCAATAGCTTGAACCGCCTTGTGTTTATGATATTATCATGTCAAGGAGGCAAGGTATTCTTGCTGTTGGGAACCCTCATTGGGGCATGATGTCCTTCATAGCTATATATGATAGTGATATTGAAGGGATTTGGGAATATCATATCTCCAATCAAATTTGAGAGGAGGAGCCATTATAGTAGGAATGAAATTGGTTAGATTGTTAGACATTTTGTTTCCTTCATTGTGGACATGAGAGATTAGGGGAGCTATATTTGTTTGTACGAGTTTTGTAGTATTACCTATGAAATTTTCCAACTTCCAACTCTTAGATAATTTGGATGGAAATGACCCACATTGAAATTTGTAGAATATGTTGATAATATTCTTGGAGTCCCCTTCAATAGAAATCTTGTTCTCATTTATAATTTCCTAAAATATTTTCTCCTTAAGAAGATTCTTTTTTCCCAAGAAACATTCGAGATGTGAGAGCCCATGATGTTACATGTCTTCTGATGAGCCAATATTTCTAAACATTGGGGGCATACTTACATTTCCAAATTTCGCTCCACAAATACTTTGGGTTCTTGAACCATCTCCACCAATTTTTGGCACTTAAGGCTTAGTGAATAATGTATAGATCATGAACAGAAAGTACTTTTTTCAAACAACATATTTTTTTCCAATGTTACTAGTGCCCTCTTTTCATCTCTTTTGGTGCACCACCCCAAAGAGGAATATTTTTGAATGTTTCTTAACTTGTCTAAGATGGCATTAAGTGCTTCCATGGCTACCATAAATATGTTCAGAGCGATTGAAGAGAATATTTAAGATTTATTATGTGACTTGCTAAATTGAGCGATATGGGTCCAACGTGACCGTTTGTCTTCAAATTTTAGAAGAAATGGTTTCCATACCTTTTTCCTAAGTATATTTCGAGTGAGAAGAGTTCCTAAGTATTTGGATCCTTTGAAAATAAAGACATGAGATATGTGAATTTGGATATTTAGTAGAGTATTAAGGAAGAAGATTTGAGATTTTTCCATGCTAATGGATTTTCCAAAAGAATCATAAAATTATTTAAGGATATTTTTAAGAGTAGTGGATTCTTTGATAGTGCGGAAAACCAAGAGAAGAGTATCATTGTCAAACCATTGATGAAAAGAGGAGATGTCATGGGAACCTAGAGGAATACCTTTTAGTTGTCCAAGATGTAGGGTTCAATTGATAAATCTTCCCATCGCTTCATCTATAAAGATAAATGTGAGATATATATTCTCCTTTCCATGCTTCACCTTCAAGGGACAAACATGGGCAAGGAAAATAGATTATTAAGATTCAGAAAATATTTTGGAGATAAGGGAAATAACTCAATGAATCCATATTTTAAAGAAACAAAATATAGTAAACATGTGGAAAAGAAATTTCTAGCTTAATTTGTCTAAGGAATTTGACAGATAATGTTTGATGAGCATACGTGGAGACTTTTTGGAATTAATCAAGTGAATTTGTTCGTGGTCGAAAAATGTTGTCCATTATTTTTAGACAAATAATAATGACTTTAGATATTCTTTTATAAATAAAATTGCATTGGAGAATGGGCCAAAAATTTAAGGGAGAATTATCGTGAAATGTTTTATGTATTAAATATATAAAAATAGCAGCAAGGTTCGTTAGGATGGAGGATGGGTGTAAACAATCCTCTAATACTTTCAAAATGGCATGCCCTAGACTTTTCCAACAAGACTAGTAGAAAATGGTAGTGAAGTTGTTCGGGCCCAAGGACATGCATTTAGGCATCCAAATAATTGCTACTTCCACTTTTTGCATGGTGATTTCCTTTAGAAGAATATAATTATGTTCCCTTGTTACAATTTTAGGAATGTATTTAGCTATTTTCCAAAAATAAGACCTTTTATATAGGATTGTTTCTGTGATTATGGATTGGAAGTGATTCAATAGTTCTTGGACTATTGCATCATGGCTTTCCAATTTTTGTTCATTATATTTATTTAATTCTTGATATATTGTTACTTTTCCTAGGGTTGATCATAGATATCTCAAAATTTTAGTATTTTCCCCCTCTTTTACGAACTACAATTAGGATTTTTATTTCCAAAGGATTCTATATTTCTTCAATATTTCCTCCAGCTATAGGTAACTAAATTCTTATCAATGTTCCAATTTCTCAAGTGTGCTATTTGAAATTATTTATTATTGGATAGTAGCCATCTCTAGTTCTAACTTTAGCTTTTCTTCATGGATGTTACCAAAATATTTAACATTCCTATCCATGATTTTCATTTTAAGATATTTAAATGCCTCTCAAAGAGATAATGAAGGGAAATAGGAAAATGATCTAATTCCTTCGACCAATTTTCTCAATTGGACAAAAAGTATGGGTGCCTTAGCTAGAAAGACTCAAATTTGAAGGGCCTATTCTTGGGACCACTAATCCAGTTCATTGAGAGTTCTATAATTTAGTTGTCCAAACCATAGTAAGGGAGGATATAAGCTTTAGAATTTATACATGAAATGAAGAGAGAATCTGAAATAATGAATCTATATGTTCTTGAAACTAATTGAGAGGAGCTTCCTGACTTATTATTCCAGGTGCATAAGCCATTATGAGTACTCAAATATATAAATTTTGGGATATTTATGAACTCTATGGAGAGGGATATTTCCTCATCGGGCCTATGAATCCCACCATTATTTTCATCAATATTCTTAATCATGTTAAAATATCTACCTAAAATGCAATAGTTTTCCAGTGTAAGCTTGGAAATTTTTGAGAGGTTTTGAAGGAATATTTTTTTCTTATTAGGAATTCTAGGGCCATATATATTGTTATTAAACTCAAATTAATGGAACTGGTAGGGTGAAATTTGATCGTTAGGATCATGGGAAGAGAAAAGAAATATTGAAGAGTGACCAAGGAAGGATACCATGCAATGAAAGGAACCTTAATGCTAATTTTGCATCCTAGGATGGATAATCATAGTTTCTCAAAAAAAACTTTAGAAATTTATTAAGAGAGTTAGAATAATATTTTTTTTCCTGAGTCATCATAATATTAGGGTGTTCATGGAAGATTTTATTTTTTGCTAGCCTTTTTTTGGATTTCCCATTAAAACCCATGGTATTCCATGACATAAATTTCATTGATGATATTGATAGGAGGGTTGAAGGATGGAATCCATTGGTGACACCTTGGTAATGTTTTCCAAGTAATCCCTTAGGCATTGTAGTAATTGACTATTAATTTTACACACTTTTTTCTTTGCTTGACATGGAATATGAAATTGATCTCTAGGAGGATTTATTTTTCCTTGAGAGGAATAAGACAAGTTTTGAATAGGGGAATTTCTTGATTCTTGAGCTTGAAAAATAATTAGTTATTCATTTCAAATGTATGCTCTAGTGATGATTTGAACTTTCTCTTTAGCAATATTTGTTTCCATATTCCTCTATAGCATATTTAACGTTAATTTTCTATAATTGAATTTCCTCAATATATTCTACATCAGAGAATTCTTCGATGCTATTTTAGATTTCTATATCTCCCCATTCGTCTTTTCATTTCATCTATTCTTGCGCATTTTTTGTTGACTAGAGTTTTTGTTTACTATTCTATCCAATCTCTATTTTTTTGGGAATTTATCCTTTGTTTTCTATCTCATTTTCTTCCAACTATTGGAGGACTTTGTACTAGTTATGGCTCACTGCATTCTAAGAAATTGTTTTTTCTATTCCTTTTTTGGCTATATTTCTTTTGATATACATTTTGGTAAACCCTTGTTATCAAAGGGTGAATTTACTTGTACACTTTGTTTAATGTGGTTTTTGAAAAAAACCTTAGAATAGATGGTTGTATTCATTGCATTTTCATCATCTGAATGGGATTTTCTCATACACTATTAGTTGTTCCAATACTTTTTTCCATCGCTCAACTGAACGTTACTTGGCGGTTGTTTAGATATGTCTATGTAAGCAAAAATGCCAATATATGAAAAGTGTCGACCTTACTTTGTAGTACTCAAGATCATAAAAAAATTCACTATAGAATTCCCACTCATTTGAGAGACACTGTAATAAAAAATATCTTGACAGATATAATAAATATGGAACTAGACTAGAGACATGGAGGAGTCTTCTTTGCCGAGGTGGAATCTGTGAATCCATGGCCTGATGAATAGGCGAGTAGAATTCATGAAATATGCTCCTCACTAAAATATGCAATCTCTATCATCTCTATAGTTGAATATGGTTATGAAGGAACCATTGGAACCCAACTTGAGGTTGGTATCCCCTTTGAGTGTCTAATTCTTCTATATTTAGCTAACCAAGGTTGTTTCTTATGGCCAAAGACCTACAAATTTGCATATTACGGCATGCTCTTGCATATAGTCAACTTTTTCCTATAATTTTTTATAGGGTATGTCTAGGAGAAAAATTTTAGCTCTAAGGGAGGCATGAACCCATATATTTTAGATTATTCATTGCTAGAGTAGAAGAAGTGGCTATTTTTTCTTTGTTGTTTGTTGTGTTCGAGTGTTCATCTCCATCTTAGATCTGTTAGTTGAGGGATTATTGAATTTGCATGAGGAAGCATGGTTAGATTTTGAAGCGATGGGATTTCTAAAGGACAGGCCTTCAAAACCCCCCATGGGGACAACTTTTGAGTGTGATGCATATACGACTAAGGTGAAAACCCTAGAAGCAAAGAGCTTATAAAGTTGTGCAACTACAATTTTTAAGTTTTACATAGTATCATGTATAATAATTTCATTTAATAAGAATTTTTATTGGATCTACTTTATGTATAAGAGGAACTTTATAATTCCTTCTTAGAAAGTTTTAATATCCATATTATTCTAAATATTATCTAAAAAAAATTAGTGAGAGAATTACACATCTCTCCCATTCTAAAAAATAAATAGTATTATAGATGAAATTACAATTTCTTTATTATCAATTACTTTATTCATATTATCTATTATCTATAATGTGGATTTTTTAATGGAGACATATCCACGTTGCACTCTTTTTGACAAGCACCGAACTCCGTTTAATATTTATGGCTGGAATGTTCGTTACCAAATCTATCAATAACTGCAATGGGGTTTTGGACTATTCCTTACCGTGTGCGTTTTTTTCTATTGTAAATAGTGGGGTCTGCTACACAGAGTCATTATAACTTTGCTTCCTCAGTTTTCTAAATTTTCTTTCGTGATATTGTTCTCTGTTTCTAACTCCAGGGTTTCACCACCACGAGGGTTTCCTCTTTTGCAAGGTTGATTACGGCCCACAGGGTTCTACTGTCGAGCCCCCTCTATCCTCAGGGACTGCTGGACTCGTATATAGTTCAAACCTTTTCCCTAGGACATAGCTACCCCTTTTCTCACTTGCCTTGCCTTGTTATCTACATCGAATCATGATCATTTCTCATGCTTGATCCTGTATTCATCCATTCAACAGAACTTTAATACTTGTATAAAAGAAAGTTGTTCTGTGTTCCGGTATTTAGCTTAAGAGCTGTCTGGAGGTCTGGGTTCTTGTATTATCCTCACAGGTTCCAATATTCACAAATAAATTAGACCTGGTAACATGATTCGTTTTTCCCTCATGATGGCCCTATCTTTCTTTTCCACAAGTATTGGCACTGTAAAAGTCTTCATTTCTTTCTTTCTAGATCCAAAGATTTCAAACCACTAGAGAATATTACTGGTTTTAATCAATTGTTGTACACTCTCCTATATTCAGGTCTGTTTACACATTGCACAGTATTTCATATTTCATTTATTAATGTACCCTTTGGTGGCTGTCTGTATTTCCATTGTCTTTCTAAGTTTTTCTATTTCTTTCATTCTCTGTTTTCTTGAAAACTGGTTATCTTATAAGTTATAACTCTTCACGACAATTTCATTTGACAACCCTTAACAAAAACTGTCAAAGCATGTTTAGTTTCAATATGAGAGAAGAAAAATTATCTAAACAGAGACAGTTAATTGTGAAGCTCCCGGTTTGACCCTTTTCCTAAAAAAAACGTACAGCCACTTCTACCCAGATAACATTTTTACAGAGAACTACCCGAGCTCCCTATTTTTTTCTTTTTGTAACCTTTCTCACTATTCTAAGGAACTGCAAGCTACAGAAAGCAAACATTTTTCTTCTTTTGGCTCAAGTTAGAGCCGCATACCTGTGTCGCCTTATGTAACATCACTTTTTTTTTTTTTGTTCCTATATATGGTCACCACTACTCTCTGCAGCTAGTCATCCACCCATCTTTGAGACTATCTTTCGAGACGAGTCTCCCCCTAGTTGGCTCAAAGTCTACCATCTTTGCTAGTTGCATGCACTCTGCACCCTTACCATATGAAGACCCCTCCCCTTTTCCTACTGCCTGTCCTCTACAGCACAGTCCTTTTTCTCCCTCTTCCCCCCTCCTTTTCATGGAAACCATTCCACGGTTGGGGAAAAGGGTGGTTAGGGTTTGCAACTATTTTTTTTTTTTTATCCATGTTTTAACATATTTTCTTTTATTTTGCATTTACTGAAAAAAATATAAATTTATACAACAAATGATATTCTTTTTATGTTTTTTTAAACTGTCGTAAATAAAATATTTACAATATTCTAGGGATATTACACACCTTCACGTGGATTCATATCATAGACCAGAATAAGAATTAAATTAAATCCATAAATCTGCACACGGATTCATATAACAGCCTGCGGGCTCAATATACTATTGTATTGTACGTTATATAAAAATATAGTATCGAGATAGGCCAATTTGATACTTTCGGAGCATAATAAATTCGGCAGATTTAAAACTCAATCACGCGCTAAGATGAATATATATATCTATATATATATCTGCGTACAACTCAACTGAGTGCATGCATTATTGTAGTGAAAGGATTTGAATTTGAGTTAGAATTATGGCTGGAAACGTGCTTAGGATGACCAAAGAATAACCCTATACAAACGGACGAGGGTATGAACAAGCATGGTCATTCACACTGCATCAAGCATACATTAATGTGTTGTAAATTAATTCAATTACAGGTATCAACAGTTACACAGTATATACATAAGGTGAAAAATAGTTCACAAATTAAAAAGGAAACGTACATTAATGTGTTGTAAATTAATTAAATTACAGGTATCAACAGTTACGCAGTATATACGTAGGGTGCAAAACAATTCACAAACTGAAAAAGAAACTTGCCGTTGCTATACAATAACCATATAAATTTTACAATGACGTAAACTTCACCATAGCTAATGACTGGTATGTTAGTAATCACTGAGTAGAAGGGACAATATGAAGTGAACTTCTGTAACTATAATTTTATAACAAATATATTACCCAGGAGCATTTCTAGTGCACGCATAATAACATCACCAGGACCATCACTAGCACTGCAACACTTTGAACCCCGGTGAAGGTGGGGAAAACCAACCTGGAGGTTCTACGGAGTGTTGGGTAATAATGTCGGTACCATGTTAGTGTAATACTATAAGGATTTATGTAGAGGTCAATCGACACCTGCAACAAAGATAAATTGGGTATGAGAAATTCATAAAGAAATTACTGGCGATACAGGGTAAATGTAAATGAAATGAAATGTAGAAAGGAGAAAAAGAGGGCAAATTTTGCCTGGTTAGGAAATGGTAGGCGATATAGATAGAAGTTAGGAAATGGTAGGTAGTATAGATAGATGTGCCCTGCCTTGTACCTTTCTCCTCAGTTAAAACCCTGCAATACCACAAAGATAGAGATTAGTAGTATAATAAAATGACCTATCGAAACCTAGGGGAAATTTCTACTGATCTCAAATTGGAGATGTAAGATTATACAAATAAAGTTCGGGGACATTCAACTCATTGGCCTTATTCAGTTTTCCAATACTAATTTTACCTGTGTGTAGCTTGCGGTAAACTCTCTAAGAGTGGAGACCATTGTTCCAGTGGTTTGCATATGATACCCTTCCGTAGCAGACAGGAGAGCCAGAGGAACTGATCTACACATGGGGATGAACCGGAAAACTCGTGTTTGGTATGAACCCTGGAAACAAAAAAATTAAAAGAGGTAACCAATAGTAAATTTAGAAAAATAATTTCGCGTGGGGAACCGAGTGAAGGAACAGAAATATGAGGGCACTAGGCAAAAGGGTGCAGCAGAATAAGAGGACTTGAAATTTATACCCATTGTTTTAGTGAAAGCACGTTAGCTATTGCAGGAAATAAAGGAAGTGAAGACCAGTTAGAGCTGCAAAGGGTGCGGTACAATTACCTATACAAAGAAAGATAAGGTACACAGTAAGTTAAGGTAAAAATAATGAAAAGAATAGCGTCGGTATAAGGGCAGCGTATACCTGGTCAAGTTAGCTACCTGTTCATCTGTGCTCCTGAAAAACAAATAAAGAAGAAAACAAAAAAGTTAGTAATTCCAATGCACAGAAAGAAAGAAGGAACTTGAGGAAATCAAACCACAAAAGAAAACTTTGTAAAAGCCTATGTTACCTGGAAACCCTAACAGAAGGTGATGCTTCTATAGAAGATTCGACATCTAGTATCCCAGTGTGGTTGTGTAGTGGAAGAAGAGTGGTACTTGTTGGAATTTTCTGTAAATAGACAGACAAAAAAATGCTTTGTTTTATACTCTGTTTTTAACTCAGAAAAACAGAAAAATCGCTTGCTCCAAACGGTGTTGAAGAAACACAGTTTGGTGTTGCAGCAACGTAGAGTTAGTGTTGCAGCAACGTAGATTTGGTGTTGCACGGACAGAAAAATTTCTGATAATTTAAAACAGAACTGAAAATAGAACAATACTCAGCAACACTGAAACTAGTGTAACAACAACGTGCAAGTGGTGTAACAGCAACAATAAACAAGCTAAACAGTAAATTTGTATTCATAAATAGTAAACAAGCTGATACAAATTTGTCTTCCTCTTGACAGAGGGATAACAACAGGAACACTTCAGTTCCAGAAACCTATTTTCTCTATCTCAGAAAATTACAGGTTCAGCACTGTTATGCATTTACAGAAGAGACTCTTTATTGATCTTCTAACCTTCTCTCTCGAAAACAGAATTCTTGTTCTTTCTCTTAAAAAAAAATGAACTATTGTTCATTACATTTATAGGAAAAATATCTGAGTTTTAAACAATAAAATAACCAAAATATCTACTTAACGCTTATCTGCGTATTAATTACAGCAAGAGGTGATGCCTTTCTCAAGAAATCAAGTCGGCGGTTGCAGGGGAATTAAATTCTGTGAATTTAATGCACATTAATGTGCAAAATATCTGGAGCGACTTTGCGACATCGAATAACCTGAAATATCTTCGGAAATCAGATTCCGGATCAGCAGTTATTGTGTTGCAGTTGGAATTAAATTCCAACACTCCCCCTTAATTTCAACTGCTGCATACCTAGGTATTTCCTGAAATGATCAAAACTTTTCTTTCGCAATGGTTTTGTCAAGATGTCAGCTAGCTGATCCTCTGTTCTGCAGTGCTGCAACACAATCTCACCATTGTTAACCAATTCATGTATGAAGTGAAATTTGGTATCTATGTTCTTTGTTCTTTTATGAAAAACAAAGTTTTTAGACAATTCTATTACTGAGCTATTGTCACAGTAAATGGTTGTGCCATTTTCTTGTTCATGACACAAATCTTTGAGAACTATTCTCACCCACACTGCTTGGCATGCTACTGCTGTTGCTGCCACATACTCTGCCTCTGCTGTTGACAAAGACACAACTGGTTGCTTCTTGGAAGCCCATGAGATGGCTCCCGATCCCATATGAAACACATCATGATGTGCTTTTCCTATCATCAACACTTCCAGCCCAATCACTGTCCGTGTACCCTGTCAACATGAAACTTTCTGAAGAGGAGTATAAAATACCAAACCCCTTCGTTCCATTTACATACCTTAGAATCCTCTTGTTTTCCTGCCAATGAGTCTCTTTCGGTCTTTCCATAAATCTGGAGATTAAAATAACAACGTGCATAATGTCTGGCCTAGTTGTAGTCAAGTACATAAGGCTGCCAACTATGCTCTTGTACAATTTTGGATCAAAATCCTTGCTGCTGTCTTCTTTGGTCAATTTCAACCCCATTACAGTTGGAGTCACAGCTGCCTTGCTGTTATGCATGTTAAATCTCTTCAACACTGCTTCTACATATTTATCTTGAGAAATGAAAACACCATTTTCACTTTGGTCTACTTCAATTCCAAGAAAATATCTTAAGAAACCTAAGTCAGTCATTTCAAATTCACTTTTCATGATTGCTTTAAAATCAACAATGAGAGAAGCATCATTGCTAGTAAAAATCAGATCATCTACATATAAAACAACAATAATAATCTTACCGTTATCCTCCTTTATGTAGAGTGTGGGTTCACCATCACACTTATCAAACCCATTCTCAATCAGATAAGCATCTATTCTGCTGTACCATGCTCTTGCAGCTTGTTTCAGCCCATAAAGAGCCTTCTTCAGTTTGCAAACTTTATGCTCTTGGCCAACAACTTAATAACCTGGAGGTTGTTCAACATAAACCTCTTCTTTTAACACTCGATTCAGGAATGCAGATTTAACATCCATCTGATAAATCTTCCATTTGTGTTGTGCTGCAATAGACAACACTTTTCTGACTGTTTCCATCCTTGCTACTGGGGAAAAGGTTTCATCATAGTCTCTGCCTTGTTGCTGCTTGTAGCCTTTCACAACAAGTCTTGCTTTGTGCCTGTCAATCTTGCCTTCAGCATTGCTTTTGGTCTTATAGACCCACTAACTCGCAATGGCATCTTTGCCTTCAGGAGTCCACTAACTCCCATGTTTACTTCATTTCAATTGCACCAATTTTTTCATTCATTTCTCAATCCATTTATCTTTCAATTTACAAACATCTTCAAAATGAACTGGGTCACAACATGAAATAAAAGCGAATAATGAATTCAGACCGGTATTGGTACTTACCTCTCCTTGTTCATAAATCTCATTCAGATTTCTGAATCTTGGTCTTCTTGGTGTGCTTGGAGTTCCATCCGAACTTGAGGGTATTTTAGATCCTTGTGGTGTGCTTGAAGAAGCACTTCCTTGATTTCTCAAGGTTGTTCGGATTCCAGCTTGTGGTTTGGTTTGCTGAATTTGTTGTGGTGGAGGAGGAACCACCAAGGAAGGATTATTTGTTGTTGTACCTTCCTGTTCTTCTTCATGAGACACAATTGTCTTCACATTCACCGTTTTTCTAAGCTTCCATCCCAAGCTTCATCTTCAATGAACTGCACATCCCTGCTTACAATCAATTTCTTAGTGGATGGATTATAGAGTTTGTATGCTTTTGACTCATCACAATATCCAACAAACACACATTTCTCCCCCTTACTATCAAGCTTTCTCCTTAGCTGATCTGGTACATGTGCATAAGCCACACAACCGAATACTCTCATGTGAGTGACAGTTTGCTTTTGACCACTCCATGCTTCTTCTGGTATTCTGTTCATGACAGCTTTAGTTGGGCATCTATTCAAGATGTAAACTGCGCAAGTGACAACTTCTGCCCAATACTCATGAGGCAAGTGCTTTGCCTTCAACATACTTCTAACCATGTCAAGAATGGTCCTATTCTTTCTTTCGGCAACACCGTTTTGCTGAGGTGTATACCTTATGGTGAACTGCTTTTGTATGCCATTCTCTCTGCAAAAATGTAGAAAGTATTGGGAGATGTATTCTCCTCCTCTATCTGTTCTGAGCACTTTGATATAATGCCCACACTACTTCTCAACAAGAGTTTTGAAGTGGCGGAATTTCTCAAACACTTCACTCTTCTGTTTCAGTGTATACACCCATGTCTTTCTGGTGTAATCATCAATGAAGGTTAAAACATATCTATTTCTGGCAAATGATGGTATTTGCATCGGTCCACACACATCAGAGTGAACAATTTCCAAGGGTGCTTTTGCCCTTATACTCTTTCTTGTTGGAAAGCTTTCTTTGTGTTGCTTGCCCAAGATGCAACCTTCACAAAGGCTGTCCGGTTTTTCAATCAATGGCAATCCTTTTACCATTCCCTTTCTGTGCAACAGATTCAGGCCTCTGAAATTTAGATGTCCAAATCTCAAGTGCCACAACCAATTCACATCTTTCACTTGTTCCTAAAAGACTTCTTGTGTTACAGCTGCAATAGTTCTTCCTTCCTTCAAATCTTCCCTGAGTTTGAGAGGAAACATTCTATTGTTGGTCATCTGCACCTGTGCAATGATCTTCTTACTTGGAGGTATATCTCTGATTGTACACATATCATCTTTGAAGAACACATTGTAACCTTTGTCAATGAGTTTTCCAATACTCAAAAGATTACATTTCAGACTAGGTACATAGTATACCTCTGGCACAATCATATGTTCTCCATTTCCTGCTTGGATACTGACTCTGCCCTTACCCTTGACAGAGATTTTACTATTAGTTCCTATTGTTACCTCAGATTTCACATCTTCATCCAGATTGGAAAACATTGCAATATTTCCAGTCATGTGATTACTACAACCTGAGTTTAAGAACCAAAAATCTTCTTGTTTGTCTTGTGCAATGTTACATGTTAACAACACATTCTTTGGATTCTTATTTTCTTCATTTGTAAAATTAGCATTCTGCCTACTATTCATGTCATTTTGTTTTTTCCTACATTCATTGGCGTAGTGCCCATATTTCTTACAATAATGACATTGGACTTGGTATTTGTCATACCTTTGTCCATGAGCTTACTGTTTGCTTGAACCTTCATCTTGGTTCTGATTGCAGCTCCTTCCGCTTGTGCTTGCAGGATAATATCTGCCTCTGTTTTGGCTTCTTCCACGACCTCTGTTATTTACTCTGCCTCTACCTTTTCCTTGGTTGAGAGACATCTGAGTCTTGAATGCTTGCTCAAAAGAGGAATATGTTCCTCTACTCAGTCTGTGTTCATGAGACATAAGAGAAGCACTCAGTTCATCTACCGTGAACTGTGAGAGATCTTTTGTTTCTTCTATTGCTACTACAACAGCTTCAAACCTTGAGGGTGAACATCTGAAGAGCTTCTCTACGATCCTTCTTTCTTCAAGAATTTCACCATGAGATCTTATCTAGGTTATCAGTCTAATAACCTGAGTGAAGAATGAATCTATTGTATCAGATTCCTTCATGCTGAGTGTTTCAAAGTCTCTCCTCAACATCTGCAACTTTGCAGTCTTCACCTTCTCCATGCCTTGATAGGCAGTTTTGAGAATATCCCATGCCTCTTTGGATTTTGTTGCTGCTGCAATTCGTGGAAAAACACTTTCATGTACTGATTGAAAGAGGAAAAAGAGGGCTTTGGCATCCTTCTTCCTATCACTCTTCAACTGGTCTCTTTCTGCCACCGTCAAAGCAGCCAATGCTTGTTGCATCTGCAGGTTCAGCATAGCCAGTTTCAACCAGCTCCCATATTCCTTGAGAAGCAAACAATGCTTTCATTGTTATGGACCAATAACTGTGATTTTTCCCATTAAACTGTGGCAGTTGGGAATTTGTCAAACCTGTTCCAGCATCTGCCATCTTTAACTCTGTATAGATAAAGAAGAGATACTGACTGTAAAATTAAAAACAAGCAAAACCTTTCCCTGCTGGAAATAATCTACTCAATAAGCTTCTTACAGCTCCTACAGTGAAAAACAAACTCTGTTTTTGACTCACTGAGTGCCTAGACCTGCTCTGATACCATGCTGGAATTTTCTGTAAATTCCATAACAGGAAGACAAAAAAATGCTCTGTTTTTATACTCTGTTTTTAACTCAGAAAAACAGAAAAATCGCTTGCTGGAAATGGTGTTGCAGCAACACAGTTTGGTGTTGCAGCAACGTAGAGTTGGTGTTGCAGCAACGTAGATTTGGTGTTGCAGCAACATAAAAATTTCTGATAATTTAAAACAGAACTGAAAACAGAACAATACTCAGCAACACTGAAACTGGTGTAACAGCAACGTGCAAGTGGTGTAACAGAAACAGTAAACAAGCTAAACAGTAAACTTGTAAACATAAATTTGTATTCAGAAATAGTAAACAAGCTGATACTAATCGTCTTCCTCTTGACAGAGGGATAACAACAGGAACACTTCAGTTCCAGAAACCAATTTTCTCTATCTCAGAAAATTGCAGGTTCAGCACTGCTGTGCATTTACAGAAGAGACTCTCTATTATTCTTCTAACCTTCTCTCTCGAAAACAGAACTGTTGTTCTTTCTCTTAAAAAAACAGAACTGTTGTTCATTACATTTATAGGAAAAAATATCTGAGTTTTAAACAATAAAATAACCAAAATATCTACTTAACGCTTATCTGCATATTAATTATAGCAAGCAGTGATGTCTTTCTAAAGAAATTAAGTCCGCGGTTGCAGGGGAATTAAATTCTATGAATTTAATGCACATTAATGTGCAAAATATCTGGAGCGACTTTGCGGCATCGAATAACCTGAAATATCTTCGGAAATCAGATTCTGGATCAGCAGTTATTGTGTTGCAGTTGGAATTAAATTCCAACAATACTCATTCCATTAACTCACCCTACCTGAGAAATAATGGAGAAAACCTCGAGATGACTGAAACCCTCGAAGGAAGAAATAAATAAAATGTACCTAAGTAGAGGAAGCACTAAAGTACTCAGGTAAGATGATTTCTACCCTTAGCGCCACTGAAAACATGTAAGAAAGTAGAGACTTCACTAGAAGAGGATTTCCACTGAATAAACCAGTAAAGAATGAAAGGTATTTAACTATTCTTGCTATACTTGAGTTTCTTATTGATGTTAGTGAGTAAACCGAAGGAGCCAGCGAGATTTGAAGGGCTACGGTGGTGGTTATTGCAAAGGTCTCCTTTCATCAGTTGGGCACAGTGACATTTGCTAAAGCATTACAGACTAAATGGGAGATAGCTAACATACAAAGTACTTCAGGGTTTGTGAAGGAATAGAGCTCTACCGCAAAATGAGGAGCTCACATGTTCACATGGGTGAGGACATCGTGGACGCACGAGTTTGGGTGATTATTTAGTGACACTTGGATCACTTAAATTTGACGTGTCAAAGTAGGTATTTCATATTTTAAGACGTAGTTGACAGTTGCTGTAAATTTTTACCCATCAAGTCTGACATGCTGTGTAAATTTTTACCCATCAAATTGGACATGCTTCATAAATCAAAAACAGTTATTTTGATATTTAATTTAGGATTTGTCCGGACAAAATTTATACTACCCATATTTAAGTTAAAAACACCAAAGTTAGGCTAAGTTTCATAACGCAAATGCATACAATACCTCTCGCTCACATGGCAATGGAGCCTCTCACAGTTTCATAGATTTGAATCGTATAAAAAATTATTTGGCTATAGTCCTTTCCTAGATTTCAACATAATGAAGGGAGATCTGGCCTTAGGCAACTAAGAACAACTACATTGTAATCTAGGTGTTACATTCATGGAACCAATCAACTAGTCTACATCAAGAATGTGAATTCAACCATCAAATTATAAGCTAGTAGGTGATTGAAAAACACTAAAAGTATACATGCATTTTTTGGTGTGTATAACACTGAGAAGGGGTGGTGGGCTTGTTTTTGTTCCTTAGGTTTCCCTCAATCTTTCCACACTCCACCTCTTTTTTTATTTTGCCATCTTCGAATATCGATGAAGAAGAGCAATCAAGAAATAAAAGCAGCTGAGGAACAACTGGTGACGTGAAGGGTAGTTGCAGTGTTTAATTTGAGAACATCTTTGTGAGGCTTATCAGAAGTCACACCAAATCAGAAATAATGGTAGGGTTCTGTGCTGGGAAAAAGTTGGGCTCAAGAAGGGAACTGGATGGCCCAAGAGAATCAAAAGTTCATTACGTACATATTGTAGCACAAACAAAGTGCTAGAGATTTCATTGGGTTAACTATCTAAGATCAAATATCGAAGGGAAAAATTCAGCGTGAAGGAAGAGAAAACTATTATTCAACTTCATGCTCTGCTGGGAAATAGGTGGTTTTCCATTGCTACTCACCTTCCCAAGAAAATAGACAACAAAATAACAATGAAAAGGGGTAAGCAAAAGGTGGACCTTAAACTCATTCAAAACAGTAGCCATTGCCATGTTATTTTCTTGAAAAGTAAAGATAGTTATTGATTTGAGGCTCTTGCAATCTATATTATGTGTAGTGTTGTCTTCCACAGTCATTGCATACAAATGTTTGAAATCGACCTTTCGAACCATTCTCAGTTGTTCATGAACCACAAAAGATGGTTCGAAACATCGATTACAAAAATTTGTATGCGATAATTGTGAAAGACAACACCACAACCAAAAATAGATCACTAAAAATAAATGTTAGAGTTTTCCACTGAACTTCCCTCATCATTTACTTCAAAATCGACAAGATTTACCAGTTTTCAAGTCCAAAGTAAGTTTCCTTCTTCAATTAGTTTCAATCTCATTCGTTGTTGTTGTTGTTGTTGTTGTTGTTGTTTTTTTTTTTAGTATTTGTTTTATGTGAAATAAATATTGTGAAATTATACAGGCTTGTCAAAATGAATTTCTCTTAGGTCCGTTCTTTTACAGGAATAATATATCATGTCACTTTAAAAAATGTCTTAAATATTAGAAAAATTGCTTGTGATTTATTCCATAATGAAGTGCTCAATTACCATTTTGAAAAGCCCATGCTTATTTTGACTATTTTTGTTTCTTTGAGTGCTCTCGCTTATTTTGACTAAAAATAACTTGTGATTTATTGCATAATGAAGTGCTCAATTACCATTTTGAAAAGCCCATGCTTATTTTGACTATTTTTGTTTTTTTGAGTGCCCTGGCTTATTTTGACTAATTTTGTATTTTGAGTTTTTTACTAAATGCTCTGAAATCAACTTCATTTTTATCGTAGTGAATTTCTCTTTAAAAAAAATAATTATATAGTTATTAAGCTAAACTTCTCTTACAATAAAAATAATTATTAAAGATGTTTCAAACTCATATTTATTTAACATACCTGTTTAGATTGTCAACCACTTCTAATATAGTTGTATTTGGAGGATTCAACTCATATGAAGTACATGAATAGAATAAGTGACGGTATTGTCTAGGGAAATGTTTAATATGGGGGATTTTTTTGTGTAATTGGTTGCGCTGTATATTTCGTCTATGATGTGGACACTAATGTGAATCTAATTTTTTAAGATGAGGAAATCATAGGATCATATTTAAGATATTACGAAAATGATTAGTTAACAATGTTCAAATGCAAATGATGAGTCGATTACCTTGTAGATAGATTGCAGAGTTTACCTCATAGATTGCAGAGTTTGCTTAGTCTTGACAATTTTTAGCCTCATGGTTTTAGGAATAATGTGTTCCAAATATGTGTAATGGATATCAAATTAGGTGAAAGGATATACAAATATTTAAAAAAATATTTAGCTATCATTAATGGATTTATTATTCAAGTAGTTCAATTAGTTCATAGTTGGTTGAAAGTTCACTTAAAGGGATTGAAATTATCTTGGTATAAATAAAGAATTTAGTAAATAAAATATGTAGTGAGTAAATAAAGATGTGTGTGGCCATCTCTAAATAAAATATTTGGTGAAAATAAGTTGCTAAGAAATAGTTAAACATGTAATTATATGTTTAATAAATTTGACATATGTAGTAGATTATTAGATTTAAATAAATTATAGAAAGTGATAGTAGTTAAATTCTTGATATTTAAAGAGAATAACTCTACCTCATTTACTTGCAGTTGAGAATCCTCATCATCTTAACTATATCGCTTTCTTTAATTTCTTTTATATGTCAAAATTTATGTGCACAATCAAAATTATTAACTCCCAAAAGTTAAAAGGCTTTATCAAATCTTAAAAATATGGCTATATACTAGGTGGAAACACATATGCTAACTTAGGAAGAAACAAGGCACTCTAAGAGGGATGTTAAAGGAAGTGGAGACATGGTGAAACACATATGTTGAGAAGAAACAAGGCACTCTCATAGGGGAATTAAAGGAACTTGAGATAAAGGAATAGTTGTAAGAGAATTTCTAGATAAGGGGAAGTTGACACTCCCAAATTTAATTAGAACGTAAAATTAAAAGCATGAAAAATGTCAAAACATCATTAAATTTTTATTTAACAAATAGAGAATATTTGAAATTCCAATCCTGCTTAGAAATAAAGGGAAGTGATATGTAATATAGAATCCCAAGTAACATAGATACGTACATATCATATAAGTGTAAAGATTTGGCAAACTCCACCATAGAAATTGGTTAATACATCAAAATTCGTGATAGATACCTCATACCTCGAGTGCAAGAGTCACCACATATATACATATCAATGGACAAGTAGATACGTTGCCTATATGGTTAAAATAACTTGACTATGGCAAAAGTTAAATTGGATAAGAATAGTAACGTAGAAAGGAGTGATCAGAACATAGTTCATAGAAAGGACATTAATAATATACTATTAAAATATGGCAAATAGTAAGTATTAGCATGATGAATGTAATATAAAGTAGTAAGAATTAAAATTTATTTGTGTGACTAGGGGATAGTTTTACAGTTACAGAAAGAATTGTGCAGAATCACAAGGAACAATATGTATGTATCTAAAGTTCACATAAAGGTGCACAAAAAGAGACAAAAGAGATATAATTAGTTCATGATGTTAATTAGGAAAAATAAAGAATATAACTTGGAATCTAGGTTCGTTACAATATTTTTACTTTTCTAGTTTTCACTATCATGAAAGTTAGGCACAGAGACACTCTATATTCCCAAAAATAAGTAATAAATATAGACATAGTCTAATTAATTTATAACTGAAATAATTTTCTTCACTAGAATTAGAAAATACAATCTTAAGCAAGATTGTGATTTCTTATAGTTTAAAATATATTTTTGAATGCATAAATAGATTCAACACTCTAAAAAACCCATGCATGAATTTCATCGATTAAACTATTCAATCTCAAGTTTCTAAAAAAAATTAACTAGGAAAAACGCTCTTAAAATGACCACTTTGTCTATAAGTTAGACTAAACCATAAAAATACATGTTTTTAATTCTATAGCTCTCAATATGATTATAGGATACACTATTATTGTAATCTTCATTAAGGCTTTGAAGGTTGACAATGAAATTGAAAAAACATTCTTATGGTTTATGACCTCTATATTTTCCCACTATTATAAGAGATACACCTATTTCATAAATGTCACAAAAGAGGTGATTACAACATGTCTCAAGATACTTGAGTCCATGCACTTAGGAAAACCAATGGTTCACCAAACCTCTCAAGCTAAAACCCATTACATTTTATAAAAAAACATGAAATAGACTTTAATCTTTAACACTTTGTCATTCTTATAATATATGATAATAACTAATTTATAATAATTTTAATAGAATAAATATTTTTTTGAAACATATATTAATAACCGATTAACTATTCTGAATGAATAAAAAAATATTAATCATAAAGAAATATTATAACTAATTTACAATCACACGAGTTATAAAGTTGAAAAGAAATAACAACACAAATTGGCAATCTTCATATTGTGTAATTAATTATCAACATTATGAAATAAAATATTCATATTGTAATATTGAGGTTGAGAAGAATGAATACATGGAGTTGTCTTTAGTGCGACCTTTTGGAGTTTCCGGTGTGAGAGTCTGATGGAAAAATTTGAGGTGAAATCTTGATTTGTGTTATTTAAACTTCTTTTCTGATTGTATATATGGATCCAACAGCCTAAAAAACCCTTAAGGCACGAAAAATCGTTAACGCACTTCTATTCTATAGGGGTTACCCATCAAGCTTGTGATTTCAATGAATTATTGTCAAATTTTGAAGGATATTAAATAAACACACGTAAATATACCAGAGAAAAAATATTAGCGGAAAATCCCTCAGCCTCAATGTATTGCTCTCATAATGTTATTTTACAAAATCATGATAATAATACAAATATAAATATATGAGGAAATTTGTCTAAAGATAGTGCTTCTATCTTGGACATTTTGGTTGAGCAAATATTTCAACCATACATTAATCTAGGAGCCTAACTAATTGGAGAGAATCTCTTAACCACCTAGGCCTAAATTGACTCCTAACTATGAGGAACAAACCCAATCTCGAAAGGTAGGAATAAATCCTAACTTTCATGATTTTAATTAATTTAATTATTTTGGACTTAAAATTGTTTCCATCACATGAGAGTGAGGCTAACATTACCTCCATCAATAATAAGTCCAAAATAAGAACCAAGAACCATCTTCCAACTTTTCATGTTGAAATTGTTGATCCTCAATGAAAAAAATCCTAAAAAATCACCAGACCTAGATGCTAAAAAAAATTCAATTTGAAGAGAACATGAATCAGTTGCAAGTTTGATTCATCTCTAAAAGTTGCTTGACAACTACATTAGGTGTCAAGCTGCAAAATGATCCATCTATCCTTCAATCAACATCCTTTGTCCACTGTTAAAATGTTGAGAATGCCCATTGGCTACTTTGATGTTGATCGCCCACTGACTGATTTAATGTTGATGAACACTGACTAGCTGCTAATGATGATTGCCCACTCACTAAGTTGTTGATGATTCTATTGAAATTGGTCATTGTTGTTGTCAAAAACTTCTCACTATTGCTTTTTTGTTGAACACCCACTAATGAATTTGTTTTTTCCCACTAGCTGATTTGAGGAAGACTGCCCATTGGATTCTTTTGTTGATGTTGTCGATACTTTCAATATGAAAACCACCTTCAATTCCACTATCATTTTCCCCCTTTGTCAGCTGAAAGGAGAGACAATCATCTGCACTTGATTTCTAAACTACCCCCCTCAGGTGTAGGAGAGTTTCATTGTTGTACTACTGCTCTCAGGTGCATGAGAGTACCATCTCCATTTGATTGTTGGTTGCAATGATTGTCTTCATGTGAGACTAAATCCTTCGGTAATACATAGAAAATTGTTTGAATGTAGATGACCACTGCCAAGGATCAATCAATGCATAATTGATCTTTACTCTGGGTGGTTAATTTCGCTTGTAACATCTTTTAGATGAATGATTTTTCTTGCCACAATGGTGACAAGGGTTGAGGTCAAAGCATTTAGCCTCCATATGTCCATTCCACTTACAATGGTTACACTTACCTATATTCTGATCATTGTCTAGAAAACCAAAACTTACAAAATGAACTGGTTTTGAGAAATCTGGATCAAACAAACTGTTTTCTTTGTTGTGTCCTAGGACGCGTCGATCTTTGTTGAAGGATATTTCTTCCCAAGGTTTGATCAAAGACTATCCTATTGTTGTTCTTCATACTTGCCCGCTACTGTGAACATTCTATCCTTGATTTATTAAATCCTCTGTATCACACTAGGCATCAATTATTAAAAGTTCATCGAATTGACATGCTGCATCAAACTGATTAATTTGACCTTTGGTACTACTCGTTACATCATTAAGTATTACAACTGACTCGATAAGATCACTTGTGTCTTGAATGACATCAACTTGGTGGATTAGATCATTTGTGATACAACTTTCATCAATCTGGTGAATTAGATTATATATATCACAACTTTCAACAACTTGTTGGATAAGGTGTTTAGTGTCACAACTTGCATCTAACTTCCATCTAAATTGTGCACCTAGTAAATCTTGCTTTTCACTTAGCTTAATTTGGAGCATTGATGAGTTTTTATTTTATTTCTAGCTCAATTTGAAAATCTTTTGTTGTTTCTAATGTGTTGGTCATTTGATTGATTAAGTTTTGATTTTGATTTAACTTCCATTCCAGTAATTCAGTTGTATTTTGTAACTCAAGATTGCACTCTTTCAACTCTTTAATTTCTAGCTCTGCACTTTGAAGACATTTTCCTCATTTACCAATGTTGATTGTGCTTCAAATTTCTTTTAGTTTGAACTTGCTTGATTTTTCGAACTCACTCACTTGATGATTGCTTGAACGTCACTTGAATGTCGCACTCGCTTGTTGTCTTGAACTTATTCACTTGCACTTTGTATTTGATTGAACTTGTGTTAACAATTGATTGTTTCAACTCACACTTGCTTGCATTCATGCTCGCTTGATCGAAACCTTGTTTTGGAACTTTCTTGATTTCTAGCTTGAATTTGTTTGCTTGATCATTGCTTGAATTTACAAAAGAAGGGTGTCGAATATTATCGAAAATGCACCCAAGATAAATCTTACATTGATTTAATGACAAGTTCAAATGAGTTTGATGACTCAGTTAAAAACAATGACTCACTTGACTTAATTGACTCTTCAACAATTCAAAGCTTGGGTGTCGGTTTCAACCGAGAATGCACCCTTACAATTCAACTCAAATTTATTTGAATCTCATTACAAGTTAACTTACAAATTATGATTTTTCAACTTACAATGTTGTTTTGAGTTGACTTTTACAAAAAAGTTGCAAGTACATTGTCCACAAGTTGATGTAGTTGCTGATGTAGATGACAACTTCATTAACTTTATTACCTTGAGTGAATGATGTTGAATTGGACGTTGATGCAAAATCATTTGTAGTGGCTCGATTGCTTGTACTCTTCTTATTTTAGTTTGATTACATGAAGAGAATTTATTGTATGCATGCAACTTGTTGTGTACTCCATGTGTACCATATTACAAGAGGGTGTCAAAATTAGACACAAAACATAACCAACATCAAGAATCATGCGCTATCAAAAGCATAACGTTATTATGATACTCCGGTTAAAAAGAATGAACACATTTTTTATAAGGTTATTATTTTTTATTTTTTTATAATAAATTGTGAAAAAAAGTTAAAACAATTTTTTTTTGTAGTTGTACTTTTAAATAAAAAATTTAGTTTGTAACAATTATGAAATGAAAGTTTCCATATTATAAGGAAGTTATACATATTATAAAGAAGTTATACATACAACAAAGTAGTTAAAGAGATATTTTTATTATAGAATTTCTTGGATTGTTAATATTGAAGAATGATAAATTGAAAAAGCATGGAAACAAAAGAAATAAATTAATTTAATACTTATAATTTTAAATTATCTATCTATCTATATATATAATATAGTTATATATAGTATATTAATTCATTTCTACTTTATTTTCTGAATAGTTTTTTGTTTAGAATACCATGAACCAATACCACAACTTATTAATACCACAATTCCAAAAAGCTATAACTCATGTTCATATGGCATTTTTTTAATTAATGAATTTAACTAAAAAAAATCCAAAAGACAATTACTTTTAAGCTCATCCCAAATTTTGATTTGTAAATACTATTAATAATATTCTAGAAAATTTCATGTAAGTTAAATCACTACAATCCACCTAACAGTTATTAATAATTAAATTAAAATTCAAAAAACTCTATTGAAACATAGACATAACTATCAAAATATTTAATATTGATTTTAAATATAATAAAAAATATAAATAGATTAAATATAAAAATAATTTATTAACAGTTTATAATAATTATGAAAAAAAAGCTCCCACATAAACAATTTTTTTTAAACATTCAGATATTGAAAAATAATATTATGAGAGAGAGATATTAATTGTAACATAGCAATTTTAGCCGAGTGATTTGGGGAAAATTCATTTCCCAATATATGGATTTTGGTCTCCATTTTAATTATAACTAAAAAATATTATTTTAAAAAAATAACACCAGAAAATTAATATTTATATAATAATAATATATAGTGAAATATAATTATAATTATATCATTTTTTATTTATTGTTTTTAAAGAGATAAAATGTCTATATTAATAAGAGGTAAGGTATATAGCGTTTGCCTTCCTATATTAATATTATTTTATTGATTTAGTAATATAGTCACAAAATAACCAAGAATAAAAATATATTAACGTCCCAATATCTAAGTTATAAATGTTTCTTATTTAAATTATTAGGTAAAAATTATATTTTTAAACCATATAAATGAAATGGATTTATGATTTGCCTTAAATTCTTAATAAAACTATTTGGAAAAAATAGAAATAAATAAAAAATAAATTATGGAAAACTAAGTTTTGGCAATTTCTGGTAGAAAAAAATAAATGTTGTTGAACGTACAAAGCCGGAAAAGTTTTTCCGATCAGTGGAGCCATCGACCTCGTATTTGAACTAATATAAGCATCTACACTTTTGATTTCAAATACCCCACTTCATTTGAATCCATGAAAAGAAATGCACAATTCACATGGGAGAGGTTCGAGGTTCGTGGATAAGACTAAGAATTAAATTAAATCCATCGCCACCTGCACGCGGGTTGGTACTAACGGCCTGCGTGCTTATTCCCCACTTCATTCGAATCCCATGAAAGAAAATGCACATTCACATTGGAGATGTTCGTGGATAAGACTAAGAATTAAATTAAATCCATCGCAACCTGCACGCGGATTGATACTAACGCCCTGAGTGTTTATTTTTATTTTCGCCAACAATTAGATCCCATGTTATTGGGCTATTAATGCTTATCTTTATCTTATGTAGCACCATACCTCCATGGTATTCTCATATTTTATATTTTGATTTGATATAAAAGACAGTTGTATGGGTATGCCATTCATACAACTTTCTTTATGTCAAATAGAGATATAGAATATGGGGATATCATGGAGTATGGTGCTACATATGATAAGAGTAAGCATTAATGGCCCAATAACATGGGATCTATTGGTTGCCGATCTACATAAGATAAGAGTAAGCATTAATGGCCCAATAACATGAGATCTATTGGTTGTGGATCTTCAAACAAGTTTTTAAAAACGAAATCACTTGTAAGGATTGGACTTGACAGTTGAAAGAAATCATTTCAAGAAATCATTTGTACGGGTTGGACTTGACAGTGGAAAGAAATCATGTGCACGGGTTGGTCTTGACCGTGGAGAGAAATCGGGAAAAAAGTGGGTATGGATGTAGTTGAAATACGTAGTTGGCATTAGTTGAAATATTAGTGGGTATTTGAACTGCGACTTTATTGTTGGCATTAATGAGGATAGATCGGCTTATGGAGACATATCCACGTTGCACTCTTCTTTACAGGATTTAAATGAAAAAAAAAAAGTGGGTATTTGAACTCGTAAATGTGGATGGATGTAGTTGAAATACGTAGTGGAGTTCAAAAGCTACATCTTAAAACTTATTACATTTTCTCGCAGATCGTATGGGCATAATTCCATTTCATCCTTCGAGGGTTTTAATTTTATTTATTTCAAATGGTTAAAACAAATTGTAATATATTATATTTTAAAAATTAATATAAAATATTTCCTTTGATTAAAAGAAAAGAATTAAATCATTTCCGTTTAAAGTTTGAGTTAAAATAAAAATTAGTAACTGAAAATGTGTTTTTCTCCTTTTCCAGGTTTAATTTTTTTAACAATTTCTTGAAAATCATTATACTTTAACCACTTCTTTTAATTGTATGACCAAAATCTATTTATTTAATAGTTTTTATTAAAAAGGCCCATTTTTATTTAGAGATGAAATGGATTTTTTAATAGAAATTTGACAATATAATTTAATTCTGATTTTTTATGTTTAAAATATATTTTTAAATTCATAAATAAATTACTCTCAAACGTTACAAATTAAATGGCTTATATTTCTAAAAAAATGTGATAAATTTCCATTAAAATTAACCAGAAAAAATCATTTAAAAAAAATTCACTTCATTTATTAATTGTGCCATGCAATAAAATAAAGATAAATAAAAATATTTTAAAAAAATATATATTGGTCTTTTTAAATTAAATATTAAAAAATAATAACCATAATAAAAATGCATTTATTGATAATTATATAAATTAGGTGTGAATAAGATTCTTTTGGATAAATATTTCATTTTATAATGTTTATGTTATATTGGTATAATTAATTATGAATATATATAACTACTTGTTGATAATAACAATTTTTATTTCATTAAAATAATTATAATTATTTTAATAGGCATGTCTATTTTGCAATAAAGTTTCCAAAATTTTATCTAAATTGATTGATTTAAATAAATGTGATATGAACAAGTATCATGTGAAATGAGTTATGGTTTTTCGACATGTGTATTGATAAACCATGGTATTGGCGCGTTGTATTGTAATAGAGCATATTTATAAATTAATAATCTTCATGATAAATTGGAGATAAATCTTCATTTCAAGGATATTGAATTTGAATGAAGTGACATTTATTATGAATTAATTGTTTTAAAATTTATCATAAATTGATGTCTATCACTATTTGTTTACACTATTTAATATATTGTCAAAATGACGTGTTAACACATTCATATAAATTAAATGGATGTAAATCCAAACATGGCCAAGAATAAAAAAAAAATCATAAAAATTAATTAAACTCTAACTTTAGTTTGCTTAATATTATGAAAATAATTAATATGAGTTTTATATATAGAGAGGGAGAGGGATTTTTTGCTAGAATTTGAAAATACAGTTTCTAATGAGAATGTGATTTCTTGTCGTTTATCATACAATTTTGAATGCAAAAAAGTGTGTGTCTCTATCTGAAATAAGATTCTTATCTATGGAGATCTACTCTCACTTTATTATAAAGATTCTTAATGTGTAAATAATCTTTGTTACAGTATCATGAGTTACT
>APFE030846613.1:1403-48206 GCA_000404065.3 Pinus taeda
AGAACACAGAGCAGAACCCTGAACTATACAACACTATTCTGAACCAACTATATCATCAAAATCATGCATTAAAGTGCATACGCTACTTGGACAAACCAAACCCACGTACATACGCGCTTTTACCAAAGCCGACCCATGTATAGATCTATAAATATTTAATCATGACTTGTATTAATTTCAGACTTAAGTTATGCCCAGTTCATTACATGCATCAATATACAGATCTATAATAAGCATAATCAACTATAAAGAGATAGTTCATTTCAAACCATTTGATCCCGATTTATCCTTAGATCTTGTTCTCCATAAACTTGTGAGATCCCTCCTTAGCTTAGAGAAAGCAACCCATATCCTGCATACTGGATCTCATCCTTCATAAGATATTCAAGACTTTCTCCATATTCTTGCCTAATGATCTTCTTCTCTTTTATAGTCTTAGGCCTTACTCAATACCATGGTCTAAAACCATATCAAACCAATACCATGAACCCAATACTAGGGATCAACACATCTGACGAGATACTACGGTCCAAAAAACATAGGTTCAAATACCAAGGACTAACTACCATTGACCAAAAGTAAGTTCTCCAACATATACGTGCTTTTCCGTGCATGGAAGTGCGTGCATACGCATACGCAACTTCTGATCAACAATCCCGTGTGTATACGCATTTTCGTATATAGAGAACTTGCGAGTATAACCTGCGTGTATACCCTACTATGTATATAGCGAACCTGCGTATATACGTGACTTGGTACATAGTGAACCTGTGTATAACCTGCCTCTGTACGCGACTTGGTATATAGTGAACCTGCGTATATACTCAGCTTTCTTCATTCTTTGTAGTCTTATCATCAATTCTTTGCTACTGATCTGTTGCACTATAATTTGTCATCTGTGTGATTTTCCATCAAGGAAAACACTTGTCTCATAATGCCAACAATCTCCCCCTTTGGACTTGATGGCAAAGCTAACTTGTCACACTTGGAACTTAACATCTGATTCCTTTGAGTTGTCCTTCATCCCATGCATTCAGACGCATCTGATATCTCTTCTGAAGATTCATCTAGTTATAACTAAGTGAGATGTTCTTCTATGAGTGGGTTGCCATCAAGTACAACACATGTCTCATAATGCCAACAATCGCCCCCTTTGGACTTGATGGCAACAACACCAAATCACTCTCCCCCTTTGACATCAAGGGCAAAGGGTGGACCAATATATCCTCTTTCCTTGATAAACATTCTGTTGTCCATACTCCCCTTGAGTACCTGTTGAAATTTCTGAATAAGCTCCCCCTTTGTATATGCCAAGGTGTACCAATCTGTCCATGCTCCCCCTTAGTACCTGCCGAGTCTCTGCACTGTTGAAGTGTGTTGTTCATGCTCCCCCTAACTGTAGGCATGATCCACACAAATATATTCTTCAAGAAGAACATGACTCTATCATAAATGACCTTCCTATCACCAAAAGACTCAATAGATACATCCATCACCCAACCAAGTGGGGATCATCTACCCAACCAAGTGGGAATACATCAGAAATTTACATATGATAACCAAGTACATTACATCTTCATCCCAGGCATAGTGGGGAAACCAAAATAGGCCGTTACATGACCTTGACACCATAAAAGAGATACCACAAAAGAGATACATGACATAGAGACAAAATATCTAGATCAAGACTTATGAAAGTCGCCAACAACTGATAGCAGCAGCATCTGTTAATCACCATTCAGATCAGCAACAAAGATTTCCTTCTTTTCTTTCTCTGCCTTCGTTCTACCTGAAACCCAACTACAACTACGAAAGAGAACCAAAAGCTTCTAAGATAATGCCAACAATACATTATTAGAAGATTACCTGCTCCCCCTGAACCTGTGCCGGATGGTCTCTCTGAGACCCATATCAGAATATCTTCAACCAGAGCCTACTCCTTCTGATATCCATCAAGCCTCCATATACGCAACTTTCTCTGAATAAATCAACGTATGTACGCAGATACTCTTTATTAAACTTGCGTACAACTATTTCCAGATCAGCAACCTGCAAATGTCCTATACCAAGGTGTGTCTTATGAACCACATTATAAAATCATTCACGCTATATCATATGTGTATAGCCATCTTATCAACAAGATCATCCATGTATCATTTCTTGGGAATATCTGCATCAATCAACATATGGGAGTACTAATTCATCAACATATAGATCATCTCTTCAACTACCAGCTTTGTGTATTCAGCACTGTCATCAACATCAACAATCCTCATCCATAAGGTCACCTGCATCATAACTGTATTATACGATCTTCATGCATATGATGACAGCAGCATATGAGAGACTCATCATCAAGTTAATGAAGTTGTGTATTCAAGCTTTGTACTTCTCCTTATCCTTATGAAGATCACCATGTAAGCATCATATATGCACCATCAATCCTCAAATATGATATGAACATCAACTATGTAACCCTTAAGAATCATATGTGATTTTATCATGGACAGCTCATCACCACATCATAGCAAGATACATTATTTAGCCATACAAGCATCATCATCAAGGACTATTAACCATAATGCCAACAATGCATTGTTAAAAGCATATGCTCCCCCTCAACCTGTGCCATTCAAGTATCATGACATTTCCACACATCTTTAGCAGACTGTAACTATTGACTGATAGAGCAAATAATGGACTGAAACATATCAGACCCCTTTTTCCGAGCCTATCTCCACTACTTTTCCTCAGACTGACATATATGCGACTTTGCAGTGTATAGATCCCATATATACGCGATTTCTCTTTATGAAAATTGCGTATGAGATTCAAGACACTGAAGTTGTACACTTTCAGCTCCCCTTGAGTTAGTTATGTCTGTGTTGTGCTGCATTTGAGTACTTTGTGCGGTGCTGCATCTTTCTGACTGAACTTCCTTCTTCTTCCATATCTTTAAGTGTGATGATGATTTCTCCTTTTGGTGTGATGTCCGTACTTTGTTCCTACAATCCCTTGCTATATGTCCAAGCTTGTTACATGCAAAACATCTTACATGTTTCATTTTCCTCTTATAGCAATCAGCAGCCTTGTGACCATACATATTGCAAGCAAAACAATATACATTAAAGTACCTTGAATGTGATGATGTTTTTGCATGATGGTCTTGAACCCTTCTTCTTCTGCATCTAGCTGCAACATGTCCAAGATTATGACATACATAACATTCAACATTATTCATAGGAGGAGTTTGAAGATTTTCTTTCCTTGATTGCTAATGGGGTTGATCTCTCATCTCCTTGTTGATCATTTTAGATTTCTCTTTAGAGTTCCTTGCTTCACCTTGTGAACTAGATTCGCCTTTAACAGATTCATGGAAACCAAGACCAGTCTTGATAGAAGGAAACCTTTGACTACTAAGAATATCATCCAAGATTTTAGTACTATCTTGAAATCGTAATAGTTTATCTTTTTCTTCTAATTTGCCTTTCAGGATATTTACCTCAACTTGATGTTGCTCTTCCTTTTCATGATACTGCTTCTTCACGTTCTCTTCAGCATTCCTTTCTTCTTCTAACTGATGTCTTAGATTAAGAATCTCCTTTTCTTGTTCTTAATTTACATCCTGCAGCATTTGACGAACTCTGGGAGACACATTCTAGTTGTGCTTTTAAACTGATAACTTCATTTTCTTGATTTTCAATACCTTGGAGTAGATATTTATTTTGCTTCTTGGCTTCTTCAAGTTCTTCCTTTAGTGAGAGGGTCGAAGCTTCAAGACTTTCATAATCATTGGATCTATCTCTAAGATTCTTGATTGTTGTGTTCTTTTCAATGACTTCTTTTCTTAGAGATGTGACTTCATCATGCAACTTTTGATTTTTCTCCCTGAAAAACTTCCTTATCTTGCTTTCTTCCTCTTGTTGGTCTTTTAGCAACTTTAGATATTTGGCCTTGAATAACTCTAGATTGGATTTTAGTTTGGTAGCTTCTTCTTTGGAGTCAAATTCCCTTTTGTTCAATAGATCTTGTTGATCTCTAATTTTGTCTGTCACCCTTTTAAATTCTGCCTCTATTTGATATCTTTCTTCTTCACCCATAAGAGCAAGTTCAGTTGTTTCGCTATCACTTTCATCTTTTCCATATGGAAAGATAGCTGGAACATCAGAGGATAGCAAATTCATACCTGATAGTTCATCTTCATCTGATTCTGAATCTGAAGAGCTTCTTATGCCTAATCCCCAATCAATTCTCCCACTGTCGTAGTTCTTCTGATATGTCTTCTTCTTGTTCGGTGCTTTCTTTTTAAGCTTCTTTCCCATTGTTCCACGGATCTCCTTCAAGTGATCAAGCTTCTACCAAAGGACCTACTCCAATACCAATTGTTGGAAATAATACTGAGAGGGGGGGGGGTGAATCAGTATTATCAAATCAGTAAAACTCTTTCATTTCCATACTTAGACACATATATGCTACTTCAGTTAGGTTAACCCACATGTATACGCAACTGCGTCTAAAGCAACAAGCGTATATCCAGATTATTTATGATTCAAATAATCCATTACATGTTGATATTTAGTTAATGCATTAGAACTTCATTGACCACATGAATAGTAAACAGGAGCAGTAAAACAGAACAGATCATCACACACAAGAAGCACACATGAACACCATGATATAAGGTGGAAACCCAATGTGGGTGAAAACAACCTGCTGCAAGTCATCTCAATCTTCTTCTTAATAATAAAATCCTTTTACAATATTTCTGTACCGGTGCAGTCTTATACCAGTACGCAGGCTTCTACCTGTAGAGAGCTACAACCCTCACAGTTCTTGTACTAGCTAAGATACTAGTACGTAGGCGCCGACCTACAATCTTCTCTCCTCCAGGTACCACATTTCATAAATTTTCAGACTGAATACACTGAAGCACAACTCTATAATCTGAAGGCCATGTTTCATCCAATTTTCATACTGGACCCGTCAATATCATTGAAGCATACAATCAATCAACACTAGCATTATTAATCTTTGAATCACCCAATACTGAATCATTGAACCTTGTCAACAAAAAGCAGTCACCAGAACACATAGCAGAACCCTAAACTCTGCAACACTATTCAAAACCAACTGTATCATCAAAATCATGCATTAAAGTGCATACGCTACTTGGACAAACCAAACCCGTGTACATACGCGCTTTTACCAAAGCCAACCCGCGTACATATCTATAAATATTCAATCATGACTTGCAACAATTTCAAACTTAAGTTATACCCAATTCAGATCATTACATGCATCAGTGTACAGATCTAGAATAAACATAATCAATCATATAGAGATAGTTCATTTCAAACCATGTGATCTCGATCTATCCTTAGATCGTGTTATCCATCAACTTGTGAGATCCCTCCTTAGCTTAGATCAAGCAACCCATAACCTGCATACTGGATCTCATCCTTCATCAGATATTCAAGACTTTCTCAAAAAAAAAAAATACCTTTGCCTAATGATCTCCTTCTCCTTTTATAGTCTTAGGCCTTTTACAATACCATGGTCCAAAACCATAACATTTCAATACCATGAACCCAAAACTAGGGATCAATACATCTGACGAGATGCCATGGTCCAAAACATAGGTTCAATTCCCAAGGACTAACTACCATAGATCAAAAGTAAGTTTTCCCACATGTACGCACTTTTCCGTGCATGGAAGTGCGTGTATACGCATTTTTGTATATAGAGAACTTGCGAGTATAACCTGCGTGTATACCCTACTTGGTATATAGCGAACCTGCATATATATGCGACTTGGTACATAGTGAACCTGCGTATAACCTGCCTCTATAAGTGACTTGGTATATAGTGAACCTACGTATATACTTAGCTTTCTTCATTCTTTGTAGTTTGATCATCAATTCTTTGCTACTGATCTGTTGCACTATAATCTATTATCTGTGTGATTTTCCATCAAGGACAACACTTGTCTCATAATGCCAATAATGAGCTCATCAATCTTCTATCTAGGTTGGCGAATTCTTGAGCTCAAATCTTCCAGGATAGCAGTCACCTTTGTCCATCAAGGTGCCGCACTTTGGCACTAAACTTCACCCGATCTACAACTCCTCTTCGTCACTTCCCGATAGCTCATCTAGGGCTACTTTGGGCTATCAACATTGTTCCTTCCACTGGATCAATGATGCCCAATACTACATTGTCGATTATGCTCCTAGAATGAATGTTTCATGACCATGGTAGGTTCTCCACATAGCACCCACATGCTACAATATAATACTATTCAAAATAGTCACTTCCTTGACCCAACAAACACCAAAACCTGGTCCAATAAGCATGTTCAAGCTCACTATTTTGAGTTCTATCATAAATGTTGCATCTAGGCCTGGTTAAGGCACAACTTAGTCCCTGCTCCAACCTTGCTTTCTTCCCAAATTGCACCAAAGTGATGCAACTTCCCCTTCTTGAGAGGTCAAGGAGGTCTCCTCCAAATCTGGGATGTCCCAATGATTAACCAACCTTCAGTTTACCTTCAAATGACTGTGGCATGCTACAACTGGTTTGTCCAGGCTTGCGACATGCTATTTTAGCGTCTGCCCACACTTTTCCTGCCATGAAAATAGTTCTATAGGTTTTGGTGTCATAGAAAGGGAACTCAGCCCCTTCTCTAACAATTCAGACCCCTGACAATACCCTTCAAACAATCCCTAAATCCCACACTGGCCTGCTTCATTGTTGCGAACCTAAAACAGAAATATCCTTCCCCTCCAATGAGTTTCTCTCTTTCGTTTTGCTGCTCAAATGGATGAGAATTAACCTTGCCTTCACCCTCTATTTATACACAAATGAGGGCCTCTATGAATTTGATGAAGAGTCATGTCTCTTAGATGAATTCCTCAAGCCTACATGACTTTTCCTTGTCCAAATATTAATGAAAACTTAAAAAATCCATATCTCAACTTCTACAACTTGAAATTCTACTATTCTCAAAGCATTGGATTCTCCTTTCCACCCTCTATCGTCTCATGCCATCACATGTAGAAATATGCTTTTAGAAATTCGCAAAACACATTTTGGTGCAAAACCCCATACTTGTGTTCCAAGCCAACAAGTGACCCTAGTGGTACTTTTCCCTCTAAAACCTGAAACCTAGGGCTTCGAGTACCTCCTAAGCTATACAAATTGACACTCGCCCATGGTGATACACTGGTCCTAATATACCCTTTTTCCAATAGTTCTTGTAGTTGGATTTTTAGCTCCAATAATTCAAGTGGACTCATTTAGTAAGGGGCTCTAGATAGTGGGGCTACAACGAGGTATCAAATCAATGTAAAAGTTAATATATCTATGAGGGGGTAAACCTAGGATTTCCTTCGGGATGACATCTCGAAACTCTTTAATAATTGGCAAGGTGTCTAATTTTGATTCTTATCCTTGTTCTTTACTTTCTTCCATATGAGCCATATATAATTGACACCCTTTCTATGCACTCTTTTTCTTTTTTAAGGCTGAGATTCGTCCAATTGATATGGGTTTTGGTATGCCTTGGATTATTTGAGTTTATCCCTTTCGATTTGTTAGCCTCCTGCTGCAGCAGGTTACTCATATTTCATGATTGACACTTTTACAGGCCAAATATGTCATACTTTGCATGCTGCAATGCTCCATATTTGCTAAACAATCACTAAGGAAAGAATGCTGCTCAAAGTTCATCTACTGCATTCCAATTTTGAAGAGTCATTCTAGTTTTGTACAATTCTCATCTAAAGGGAGGTCCAAAAAGCCTAATCTTGGTCTCCCTAGGTTTCAATTTCCTGTTTTAGAATATAGAGAATTAAAATCTGTCCAAACAGCTTAATCTTGGAAAATTCTTAGATAGGTAGAGAATCAAAGGAGCCCAACTGCTTAATCTGGGCCCTTGGAAGAAATAAGGGTAGTTTGTAGATAGGAAGGCAAAAAAGAAAAATGGAAATGCTAGGTCTACAAGTCTAAGTGCACCCAAACCAAAAGAAGAAAAAATGTTAGGTAAGTAGGCTAGGTAAGTAGTTTTGAGGTTGCAGAATCTTGATTTCTGATCAATTCCATGTTTTCAAAGTATCATCTCTACTTAGGTCACAGTCATCAGGCAGTTTCATGTGGAGGAGCTCAAATCAGACATAACTAACTTCCCTTTCTTCCTCTTCCCTAAATCATTGACTAATCTCCCCAAAAGAGGTCAAGATCTGCTTGATATCTCTTAGTTTCATCATTTCCCATATCATTAGCCTTGGTGAAGATCTATTTCACTCAAGGAGCGTCCATATTTTCCTTGTAAGGTTCTATCTCCCCTTTGAAGCCTAAGATCTCTGAAACTTAGCGCTTTCTTGTCATTTCCATATTAACAACTAACATTATTATTTAACTCCCTAGATTTTCCCCATCCCCCTACTAAACTATGTAAATAATCCCCTATGTAAATATCCCCTCCCCTTGCTTGAAATATAACCATAAGTATCCCCCTAGGAATTACTAAGTCACCTGGACCTTAGTAACAGCCCTCATCTCTGCATAATTCCCCTTCCCTAGTGTTTGGACCCCTTCCAAAACACAAGAACCCTTTCCAAATGCAAACCCCCCCCCCCACTCATTTTTTCTTTGGAAATTATTAATGTTTGTTTAATAAATTTCCAACACGCCAAACACATTTAACCCATTTCCTAAATTTTAAACCCACCGCGCCGCGAAAAATTAAACTTTTAACGCGCGCGCTCTTTTACTAAACTCCACGCATCTCCCTTTCTCGTCCACCATCGGATCGCCCCCCCCCCCCCCCCCCCCCCCCCCCCCCAATCTGAAGGCTCGTGTTCATATCGGGCACACTATTGTGGTGGTAGGTTACCACCCAATGTCCGACGGTTTTACCGTCATACACTCGAACAGGTGGCGACCTCCCATTGCATCAGGCCGCCCCTGACAGAAACCACCTCCGTACCAAAGGCGGTCTGATGCACAGGCAAAATCGCCCTCCCCTCACGTAACAGGACTGCCGTGTCACCCTGCCACGTGGCCTCCACATCACCTCACACTGCCTGCGCCCAGCCCACGTCACCCTGCCACATGTCACTGCCACGTCACCCCTGCGTACTGCCACGTCACCTTGCTGATGTCAGCATGCTGACATCATATCTGTACCAAAGGACCCCACTGCTGATGTCAGCATGCTGACGTCATCCGTCGTACAACTGACATCATGCTGATGTCAACAACCAAAAAACGGAAAATTTGCGCAAGCGCGAAAGTCGAGCTTCGAAGCTCTGAAATGAGAAATGGAGGCAGTTTTCGATGCAAGATTAGCGTGAAGTGGTAATCGCGCATCGCTATGGGAAATAGGCCATATTGGGGAATCTTTACGGAATCTTTTGATTCATTGGCCCTTTTTGCACCGAAAAGGCTCGAAAATGCCTGATTTTGCCAAATTTAACGTATTTGAAGACAGAAAGAGACCAGGAATAAAGATTTAATAGTATCAAATCAAATATGCAGACAAAAATCATGTCGACGAGTATCAGAAGGCAGCGAAGACCATCAATGTAGCGGCAAAGTGTATCAGACGAGATTTTCTCAGGGCTCGAGGCAAATCCAACATTAAAACGAAAGCTCTGAAAGTAAAGAAGCAATTGAAGACGCATTGAAGGCTCACCAGCACAAATGACTGCACATTAAACTCACAGCAGATCAGTGGACCAGAACTCAATGCACAGTTATGATAGAATCACTGCACCAAGTCACACAGGACACCTCATCAACTCAACTTGATTCTGCTGCCTCTGGCACAGCCCAAAGGACTTGCATTTAATTCCAGCAACAATTAGGTTTTTAGAAAAATATTTTTCCTCCAGACCTATTTAGGTCAGCTGTAATAAATGACTTCAGATATTTTGCTCATATATACCACCCTGAAAAATGGAGTAGGAGTTGGTTGGTTGATCAGTAGCTTGATCCTTGTTATTCTGATTTTACTCTCAAGAAGAGACTTGCACTGTAACCGTGATGCTTTCTATAATCAAAGACTGCTGAAAGCATGGATTCTGAAACTGTCTGTTGTCTTTAAACTGGCCAAGGAGTGACTGTGGAATTCCTGTGCTTCTACATGGTTCAATAAGTGTTTCTTAACTCTGTTAGTTTTTCATGTTTGTTTTATCATCATTCCGCCATCTAAATTGCAGAAAAGAAGAATAGTTTAGGATTTTCTTAGCTACACCTTAGGCTCAATTTCTGCAAATTTTTCATGTTTTCATCAGGAATAGATATGAACATGCATACTTAAATGATCTTGTTTACACTGTTTCTTTCACATATGAATGATAGTTTAGGAATTCTTAACTGCTCCTAGACAACCATTTGTTCATCTCTCCTCCCTGTCAGTTTTGATGAAAGATTCTTAATTGCCTTTCATCCCTGGCCATCATTCCATCCTTTCAGCAAATTGATAATTGTCTCATGTGTGGCTATCCTGCTCCACAATCGTCTTGTGACCAAGAAAACACAACAGCAAGCCTTAATCCATGACTCCATGCCCAATGGTTTGAAACTTATCACACCTTACCTTGCCTCTCTGCTTGGAATTTTCTACCTGGCATACATCTTCCATCCAAACAAAAAATGAAAACCCCTAAACCCGACAACTAGCCTAAAATCATCATCAACAAAGTTGAATCGTTAAGAGAGAGCCCTCTCTGATTGCAGGTGGGCTAGAACCTGCAATCCAAAGATTGGTTTGTGGTTACCTCGGTCGTATCCCTACAGGAGCCTAGGGACAACCTGAGTGATAACATGATTCACACAACTCACTATTTTTTCTAAACATTTTATAATGGCCCTCTATTTTTCCAACCAATCCATGCCTATCAACACATCATATCATCCGAGGGGAAGTATATTTAGGTTGAGTGATGTAAAATAACCATTTAAATCAAGGTGGCATTGCTTTACTTGGATGGCTACTCTTCTCTTGGTGCCACTTGCTAACTGTACCAGTGAGGCAGTATCAAAATTTTTAGTTTTAAGTTTACATTTTTCTACCACTTGTGGCCCATTGTAACTTAAACTAGCTTCTAAATCAATTAAAACATAAACAACTTGGTTTAAAATAGTACCTTCAATATCGATTATTATTGATTTATGTTCTTCTTGTCTATCCTCCAAGGTTGTGCTTATCCTTGGAATGTTTCTAGCAACATCATTAATTGTGCTGGCTTCATGGACAACTTGGATATTTTGGATAGACCTAGAATTATGCATACAATCCCTTGACATATGAGGCTCACTACACCCCCAACACTTCAGTGATTCTTTTTCCTTACCCCGACTAATCTTTTTGTTATTCAGATCCATTGGTTCATACCCAAGTTAAGATTATGTTGCCTAATTTACATTTCCCTTGATCAACTTTCTATGTTGATGATCCTTCCCAAAATTTTTAAGATAAGCAAGTTTATGTCGTTTTTCCCTAATTACATATTTGTCTTTGTCTTTACTCTACTAAAAATTGGTGCCTTCACCTTGATTCCTAAACCGGTGATAACACAACCTCACCTTTCTTATGGCTCTGTCCATTGTCTTAGGATTGTCGAGCTCAATCCTTTCCTTTAGATAGTGGGTAAACAATTTAAAAATCGCTGCACCTTGGCTTTCTCTTCTTTAATGTAGAGAATATACTGTAGTAAATTGGTAAATTTTGCCACAAATTTGTTCATAGCTAATTGTCCCATCCTTAACTCATGTAACGCCTTTGAGTAATCATCATAATAGCATTCACTTAAGTAGCAAGACTTAAGTTTCTTTCATAATTCCTACCAAGATAGTGTAGTTTCTTCCAATAGATGCACACTTTTAACTTCTTCCTGCTAGAGATAAGATTTGCCTTGCAGCTGATAAATGACCAATCTAGCCTTCAAGTTACTCTAGTATTGATAAACATGAAAATATTTAGTCATATTAAGAATCCATGCTTCTACATCCTTCTCTTTCTCCGCATCAAATGTAGGGCATTTGATTTTCCTAAATTCCCCTTGTAGTTTGTTTGTTTCTTTCTCTTCTATTTTCTTGGATATGTTCTATCAAACTCCCCCCCACTTTTAGATTCCTCTCATTCTATGCCCCTTTTATTTATTTTCAATACTTGACGTTCCACAGTTTTATGGCTAGACCTTTTAGACATCACCCTAATCTTCCTTTCCTACTCGTCACTAGCCTTCAACATGCATCCATTGCTTCTACTCAGATAGACCAACTCTTGCTCAAGATTTCTAATAAAATCCATAAATTGAGAAGTTATTGGAGTGGCCCCATTTCCCAATTTAACATACAAGTATTCACCCTCGATGATGGTTGGAGTGGGATCCTCAGCCATTTTGCTATAGTCGTGTCACTTGATTACCATGTGTTTCAAACAAAATCAGCTATTATCTCCACCTTAGTTACTTTAGCTTTTTAAGTATACACAATTGTGTTTATTTTTGTGGTGGTTACTTAAGGCCCTATTTTTGAACTTGGGCTTCGATACCATTTATCACATACCCAATATCTTTTTTGTATTCCACTATTACTATTAAAATATATATACATATATATATATATATATTATATATATATATATTATATATATATTATATATATTATATATATATATTATTTTATTTGTACTTCGAATTCATCTATCACATAAGTGTTTTTATATTTTGTTTATATATATATATATATATATATATATATTTATATATATAGCCAAAAAATAAGTGAGGGTTACATAATTATCCCTCCCCCTCACCCTTTATACCTTTGCTCATGGTTATGTAAAAATATATTTGGGTCTCATTGTTTTCGTTGTCATTGCACCATTTATACAACTCAACCTCTCGATGCTTCCAGTTGATCCCTCTACATGATGTACAACAGTTCTTCACCAAAGTTATATATGTTTTTAATGAGATATCACATGTGAAGGAGGACATCTATCCATAGTTATAATGCACAGCTTCATTACACCATAGTCATTTCATCAACTCTATATTCGTGTTAATTGTTGAAGTAAAGCATAACTAGGTTCGGTATTTGTCAATATAACTTTCATCGTTGTACTTGTCAAGAAAAATAAATTTTATTTTTATAAATTATATGAATGAGTTTCTTTCTCATTCCATAGGTATAGGAAAGTCAAAGAGTCAAATTCATGTGCAAAAATCTCTTCTTAAGCATATATGTAAAATGTAAACTAGTCAATAACAACCATCCAAGGCAAGTACAATCCTCCAAGACAAGCATGATGAAGTCTGTCTTCAAAACAATGAAGAAAAAAATTAAGTCAGCCTCAAAATATATATTAAATAATAGTCATGTATGCTCAGTTAAAGCAACATGTCTAGTCATTTATACAAGTCGGCTTACCTACACACATACCACTATATATACCTTGCTGGGGTCACCACAAAAATATATTCGTACACATCTGAAATTTCATATGGTTCAAGAAGCTTTGAAGTTTCAAATGGTAGTTATAGGAAGGGTTTCATATGCCACGGTAAGGTAATTTCAAATTTTGTGCATGATACAGCTTGTGTATTGTTTAGATGAGTACAACTGTCTCAGCATCCTAGTTGCAGTCACTGTCTTGACATATTTACACTCTTAAAATATTATCTTCATACAGTTAAAGTCTTAGCTTAATTATGATGAAGAGAACTTTGATGATGCTACAGTAGAACTCTTAATCTCACAGTGACATGCTTTGGTATGATCCCACAGGGACACACATTAACTTGACATATAATTTGGATGCAATCATAATCTTAGTCTCTGTCATGAATATTTTGAAGACATAGTTACGAATTCTTGATCATGTAAAAGTTCTCAGTGCAACTCCCATGGATACATACATATGGACCTCATTTTTATGATGGTGATCTCGATCAAGGTGTTGAGATGATCTCAGTAAAGGCATAGTTGTGATCTCAATGAGTAGTCATGGTGCAACAATGATGATCATGATCTCAACAGTAAGAATATGATTAGTGTCTTGGTCCCAGAGTGGCTTGATAGGTCAAGTCCCATGGTCTTGGTAGTTGTCAATTAGAATCTCTATAAGAATAATTTTGTGTGGGTTTTCCTCTCCAATAAGGAGAGGTTTTGGCCCTGGTAGAAAGCCAAACATATTGTGTTCTTGTCTCTTTGTTTTGGTAGCAATTTGATGAAGCAAACACACACACTAATAATAATAAGAAGGTCAAGCTAAGATAAACTACAAAATCACTTCATAAATCATATATCAATTCTAGAAGAATTACATTAATCCCACTTGCCCTAGATTCTTCAACATGGAATCAAAGCTAAGGTTCAAAAGTCAAAGGAAGGGTAGAAAAGAGAAATACAAGGATCAAATTTCAAGGGAATCAATGTAATATTAAGGGTTTTGTCAAGAATAAAGAATGAAGTCTAAAAACAAGCAGTCAACATTAGCAAATACTATCATCTTGGATAAGGTTGAAAATGTTATGAAACTAGCTCAAGAAAAGATAGAAAAGATAGATCAGCGGCTTAGAATTCAGCGTCTTCAAGGGGGCAACCTCCTTTACATTACATAAATGAACAATTCTTGGATGATACAAATGAAAGAACCTCCTTTCTATATATAGGAGTCTAAGGGGTCATAACATAATTAGAGCCGACATAACAATAATAATGTAAGGGCACAATAATAACAATAGTGGGCTTCTATGGGGCACAATAGTAACAATATGGGTACTACATGGGTACATCAATATAATAAGTGGGTTGTACTAATAACACTAAGGGGTTACACTAGTAGTATAGGGGCCTAACAACCCCTCTCTCATCCCTCCAACTCTGTCACTATCTCCCTCCCTTTACCCTTATCTATCTCCCCTCTATCTTTGTGTCTCCCCCTCTCTCTTTTCCCCTTCTCTCCCTATCTCTCTCCTCTCCTCTTCTCTCTCTTCCCTCCTCTCTCTCTCTCCATCTCTCCCTTGTCACTCCCTCTCTCTCTCTCCACATCTATATCTTTATGTATTTATTCTTTCCTCCCTCTCCCCCCCCCTCTAACATCTCTCTCTCTCCCCCTCTCTCCTTCTCTCTCTCTCTCCTTCTCTCTCTCTTCTTTCCTCTCTCTCCCATTCTCTCCCACTCCCTCTCTCTCCTCACCCTCCAATTTTGTCACTATCTCCCTCCCTCACACTCCTCCCATTTCTCTATCTCTTAGATTTGATGTCATTGTAGTGTATTTAAGAAAGAACCTAAATTAAACCATGTCAAAGAAAATACAATAATGAAAAACTTAAAATCATGCAATATATTTCCTCTATTGTTGTTAGTCATTTTTCTTGCTCTCGTGACTTGCATATTTAGTTAAGGTTGATCTATATTAATTACTAATAATATTGTTTATATTATATAATTTTCACATCTTTATATATAAAAGTATTCTCACTTTTTATTTTATCAAAAGCTTGATTTATATTTTAGGGGAATATTTTCTAGTATATGCAAGGATAGAGGATTTAGAAAAATCTCAAAAGTAATTATGGTTCCTTTCCTTTTATATTCAATTAAAAAAATGTTATAAAATTAAATTAAAATAAAATATTTTGATTGTGAAATAAGTTATGGGTTTTTGACATGTGGTATTGATAAGCCACGGTATTGTAACAAAGTCTATTCACAAGTTAATAATATTTGTGGCGAAGTGAGGATGAGTATCCATGGTTAAGAATCTTGTCATATTGTTATAAAATATGTTGATTGTGAAATAAGTTATGATTTTTTGGCATTTGGTATTGATAAGCCATGGTATTCTAACAAAGTCTATTCACAATTTCAGAATATCAATGGAAAAGTGGGGGTACATATACATGGTTCAACAACTTGCCATATTGTTATAAAATATTTTGATTGTGAAATAAGTTATGATTTTTCAGCATTTGGTATCAATAAGCCATGGTGTTGACCATGGTATCGTAACATAGCCTATAGTTAAGAATATTGTCATATTGTTATAAAATATCAGGTTTCGAAATAAGTTATGGTTTTTTATCATGTGTTGTTGATAAGCCATGGTATTGGCCCATGGTATTGTAGAAAAACCTATTTACAAGTTAATAACAAAATCAAAATATAACAGATTAAATTTTATTTTTTTTATTAGTTTATCTTTTTATTATTAATCAAACATTTAAATGCTTATATTCATGTTTACACAATGTTTACACTCATCCCTAATATCACTTTTAACTTTCTATTATCATATTGTTATAAAATATTTTATTTTGAAATAAGTTATGGTTTTGTAACATGTGGTGTTGACAAGCCATGATATGGGCCCATGGTATTGTAGAAAAGCCTATTTACAAGTTAATAACAAAATCAAAATAAAACAAATTTAATTTAATTAGTTTTATTACTTTAACTTTTGATTATTAATAAAACTAACATTTAAATGTTTATACTCATGTTTACACTCATTTCACATATCACTTATAACTTTTTATTTATTTTTAATTGAATTGAAATTTAAAATTATTTACATACTTAAATTACACCTACGCATCTACTATATACTTAATAAAATTTAACCATTTTAACAGATTTGATCTTTTATAATAAGTGATATATATATGTGGAGAAAGGGGACTAGATTAATCAATTTCTGTTTTAATCCTAAAGAAATTGTTGTTACAATTACTATGTGTGTGGAGAGAGGTGTCCAGATCAATCATTTCGGTGTGTTTTAATCCCATCAAATATCAGGTTCAAACCTCTTAAAAAAATGTTTTAAATGTCACAAGTAACATACAAAATTGATCATTCCCTCTCTTCATAGTACATCCACACGACATCCTCCTCTCTCCCTCGTGATAACACATGCATCAACATTCCCATAGCCTCTCCTAAGACATTATATGGAGGTACCATTACATTTAAAACCTAGCTCATGTAAGAAAACTCCTAACTAACTTACAATCCCCAACTCACGATGGAAAAAAACCTATGGGGTCTTTATATCAAATTAATAAGTAATAAACATTTTAAACCTAAAACTATAAACAAGAGAGCATGCCAGAAATGCAGCTTGAACAATGCCTTGGGAGGTGGGGGAAGCTCTTATTTTCAGTAGTGCACCCATTAAGTGACCTGAGACTCGTACGCACCAAGCTAGTCTAGGTTGGACCCCACTTATTCAAGGAGATTGATGGGACCAACTCTTCACCCCTTCGTACTAATAATTAACTGTTGATTGTTTTATTGTTAATTGTGTAGTTGGTTGACTTTATGGTGATGTCTTATGGTTCTATTGTTTTGAGGACAAGTGTCCTGACCTTGGGGTTCATTCCTTCCCACCTCTTACCATACCCACGAAACCCTAAGCTAGGTCATTTCACTATTGTTTCATTATCTTGCTTGCGAGGTGAGGTCTTTGATTCTTTCACTCCACTGCTTTGCGAAATGAGGGTTCTGGCTTTGGTTGCTTTATAGGCGTTTCATTTCACTAACCCTGGGCATGAATTTCTGTGAGGGTTTCCACCTACGTATGCAGACAATGCTTCCTATTCGGTTCTTATTTTCGAGGCTCTAGGTCTGGAACCCTTGGTCTTGGTCTTTCGTTTCAGTTTTGTTTGTCTCTAGTTACGTTTTCAGTTGTAGGCTTTTGTTATTCATTGTTGTTCTCAATGCACTGCTCCACTGTTTCATTATTCGCTTGCTTTTTGTCACAGGTTGCGGTTGTGGAATGGCTCGGCTCTCAGCCCTCATTCGGCGATTATGTAGAGGTAATTCCTCTGTCCGTTCTAGTATTTTTTGCCTCATTTTCTTTCGTCACTAACTATTCTTGCTCCTTGCCAGTAGCGAGCACTCTATGGCCGTAACCTTACTCCGTGGCTTCTCCTTTGGTTCGCATGGGCTCGGCTCTCTCGAGTAAGTACTTTTGGAAACCCCTTCTGCTACTTTCAAGCATGTAACTTTCGGTATCGTTCTGCTGGCTCTAATGGTTTGTTTTGCTCGCCATGCAGGTGTGCAACTAAACTCATATTTATTGACCTCGCGCCCTGAATCCTACGCCTGAATTGGGTAGGATCGCTCCTTTATATTTTTCCTGTTTGTTTGTTTGAGGGTTTTTTTGTTCGTGGGATCATATGGGTTTATAGTCGAGGGCTTGGCTTCGGGCTTACTGTATCTTGGACTTACTGTTGTTGTAGCTTCAATGTGTATTTATGTCTCTGCTATTTAACTTATGATTGTAATGATAACGGTCCTGTAGTAACCTCATGGGTTTTTGTGTTTGGCACTGCTAATGGAGGAACCCTATTATGAGGGTTGCCTGTGCTTGGTGACTGTATTTTGGACTATTGATATATATATATATATATATATATATATATATATATATATATATATATATATATATATATATATATATATATATATATATATATATATATATATATATATATCTATATATATATATATATATATATAGTGACGTCGTTTTATAATTAAATAGCAATGAAAAGGATTTGAATTCTCTTGGTACAGGTGAATATTCGTTTATTCCTTCGATAGTGATCTTTTAGATTCTTCTGCAAACCTGCTTCATTATCTTGTTGAACTTGTCTAGATGCTTTTCTTGCTTCTGTGTTTACTATTCGTTGTCTGTCATCATTATGCTATGGAAAATAAAATGAATTTAATTGAATCACGCAGAAAATACGTAAGCTATAATATATATGGGGTCAAATGTATTTGTTCTTCATAATGTTTCGGTGCTTCTCTCTATTCAATTCTATGATGGTATTAATGCCTCGAAAATTGTTGCATCAACATTAGGGGATAAGCACCCATTCTGGACCTTAATACAGCTCCTTTTCCATTTGGGATGGTGGCTCCGACTGGATATAATGGGACCAGTTTCCCAGTAATGAATAAAAGGGGTGGATGAGTGATTGGTTTTATAATAAGTGATAATGAATGGAGGACTTAATCTATAAGTGAAAACACAAATGACTATTCTATCCCGGGAATTTTCTATTCTTAAGTGCAACGTTTGATGATCTGTGTTTGTCAATAGGCATAAAGATGACACTATTCAATAAACATAGACATTAATTTAAATAATAATTGCTTCGTTCAAGTAGTTGAACGAAGTAATTAATAAAACATTGTTACACTTTTCTTTTTATATTACTAATACCTGTATGATTAGAAGAAAAGAAAGTTGTAAACATCCAGTAGTGGAAAGTATAAAGACTATTGTTAAAGCACATGCATATATTCAATAATAGCAAGAATGATCAAATAACAATTCATATAAAAAGAATGAATTCAGACATAGATAGTAGTACCATATGAGCTGCAAATCGTTCCCAATATCAATCGCAATTAGAATTCCTTCTTCCGACTCAGAAATACTTTTAAATAAAGGCAGTAGTGCACATCCACATAAAATTTTCGTTATCAAAATTGGAATAATTCGTCCAGTCTTTATAAAATAATATGCTTGAAGTACAATAGTACAACTTTAGGTTTAAGTCATATACAAAAAACTTACGACCTTTTCTAAATACATGAAAGGGTCTATAAATACTAAATTAAACTAACAAACGACAAAATTAAAATGCTACTAAATTGGTATAACATGATCTTGAATATCTCCCCCACAACAATTTGGTGGTCGGTAGCATGATTCATCACTCTGGTTGTTTTCCTTTTGACCTGAGTGTGCATATCGCCAACATTGGTTCCACTTCTTGGGGGCAGCTAAGATGAGAATTGATTTGAGCAGCATAGGTGGCATCGTGTATATCGGGAAGGATACACCCAATTGCATCCATTAGGCACTTGAGGGTGGCTCTCTGGCTGTGTGGTTTTACTAGGAACAACCAATAGGTGTCCCAAGTTAAACTTTTAATCCCTGTGATCAATCTCCCATTATTTTCTAGCTCTTGGTAACATGATTGCTCCAATGTTTTGGTCGATAGTAATCTACATGGTGTACATTGAGAGATCATGTTAGATAAATAGAGAGTATTGTTAATCAGTTCAATCAAATTGTTCGTAGATAATTTACATCTAGAAACCGCTCTCTCTGCCTTCATCAATTGGGACTGCCACCCCATGAATAGAATTTCTTTATGGGATGCTAAGATTTTAGGCAAGTTCATTGCCTGTCCCTCATTAGTGTCCTGCCAAGTAAGAAAATCTGTTAAAGTCTCATCAGCATGCTCCAAGTCCTGTCTGGCATCAGCTGATTTATCTATTATAGATGTTGTTATGTCACACAGAGGTTCAACTTGAGCAATTTTATTACACAACAATCTTATTTGTGTTATCAGTGCCTTATTAATCTCTATTGCCTCTGCTCTGAAATCGGAAAGCTGGGGAAGACTCTTGAACTTCTCTATTTGAGCTGATAATTGAGCAATTTGCTCATCTTTTGTCTTTACCATCTCTTCATTCATTGTCTTCAATTTTGCTAATGCCTCCAATAATTCTTTCTGTCTCTGAACCGCTCCCGAATCTGCCCTCTGTTTCTCTTCATGCAATTGTTTGTTCAGTTGGTTATTTAACTATTGCTGCGTGGACAATTGCTGTAGTAGTTGTTCTGCTTTCTGTTGTGCCTCCGATAGCTGTGTTTATAGTGAAGCGATCGCCTGGTCCTTTTCTTTTAACAAATTTCTCACCTCTGATGCCTTGTCCATGGTGGCCACCGAATAGGCTCCAGCATATTGGGACAACTTTGTTAGGTCATCAGAAGGATTGAATTCTTCCTTCCAAACTACATTGGCTATTACTGTTTGTTCAGGGAATAGGGAAGGTTGATCAATCCTCCTCCTTTTCCATTGTCGCTTTATTACAGCCCTGTGTTTTCAGCTATAGAAGACATCCAATGGAGGAATATCCTCCACCTACAAAATGATTTTATCCGAAGGATCCTTGGGAATTATTTCCAATTCTGTAGTAGGGGGTAGACCACTGGTTACTTCGCTTGGAACCTCTTTCGATGTTGTATCCTGTGTATCGGCCGCTTTGGATGTATCAGCATCCCTTGAGCTCTGAAGATTGCTTATAATTGAATCAAATTGCTGCCATTCCTGGAGCAATCTTGGGTCAATCTGAGTGTCGACATTCACATCCTTGTTGCTCTGCTCCTGCTGCCTTCTCTGTTCGTCCTCACGTATTCTCTCTAGTTCTTTCCTTTGTGCTTCGTCTTATTCTTTCCTTTGTGCTTCTTCCTGTTCTTTCCTCTGAATTTCCTCCTGCTCTCTTCTTTGAACTTCTTAAAAAATTTTTGATGTAGCAGGAGGTTCGTTGGTAAGTTGTTGTTCGGGCTCGCTTGACTGTGTCATCGGGGCAGTGGCTAACAAATCTAGCGGCAGAGGTTGCAACCTCTGCTATCTAAGTTTGTTAAATTCAACTAACTCGTCGTCATGGTATCTCATTTTAGCTATCGCTTGCACCTGAAATGGTGACTCGGCCGAGGAGAATAGGTCATCAAACTCATCTTTTTTACGTTCAAATTTAGTGAGTTTGGCCTGCTCTAGAACATTATAAACGACTTTGTTCGGATCAAAGCGTCTGTTAGGAAGAGTGGTGAGATTTAGTATATTAATCTTTTCCACTTCTTTCTCTGCATGCTTATAATCATGCAAAGTGTAGAAGCCACACCTTAGGGGAAAAGGAGGTGAGACTTGCTTCTTTGAATTCCTTAAAGTCTTTGTAGCTGATGCGGATGTAAGTTGATATGCTATCTCTCGAGCTAATAGTTTGTTTGGTATATACAAGGGGAGGATATGAGGTCTGGCCTGACTGCTGAAAACTCTTACATAAGTAATTTTTTCTTCTCCGAACCAGGTTCCTAAGGCTGTCAAGTCAATCTCTGATTGAGAGGAAATCTTAGGAGCAGGTTTTGTCAAAAGTTGCATAGTAAATAGGCAACATGAATTCATTGAAAACTTGATATAGGTGGTGTTTATAATGGGCTTTCCACAACTTCTGGTGATAGATATGAATGGGCATGGGGTCCTGTGGAGTCCATCTCCACCCCAGCACAGGAAGCTCGGAATTAAAACAGAGGGTGTCTAAGATGTAAGAACTAAAGTAAAATGGAGGGATGAATCTATCAGTAACACGGGATTTGTTTCTGAAGTCAAGAATAGTTGTTGCTAACTTATCAGATAATATATTCCCCCAATCCATGATTTCACTATTGCATGCTGCTTCCATTAAAGGTACCATCTCTATGGAAAATTTTGAGTCATGCGACCCCCAAATTCGACACATCATAGCTCCAGCATAACAATAAGGAGAACACAAGGAATCGACAAAGTACTTACCCGAAGACTCATGCTTGTGTTTCGCTGGGTTCTTTCTCCATTCCCGTATAGGTGCTCACTCAGTTTCATTTTCATCTCTGAACTTATCCAGAAATTCTTTGTTATACTTCTTCTCTGGTTTGGGAAAATGGTACATTTGTCTCAAATCATTGGGCTGAAACGAACCGAATACTCTCCCATCAATAGTGCAGAATGTTCTGTTCGTAATTGGAATTTCTTCAACTGCCCATCTAACCACTTCTGTGTATGGAAGAATTTGGTCTCGAGCCATTTTTCTATGTAGGTAAGAATCGGCCAAATCCTTTAGAGTAGCCTTAGATTTCCGGTTCAAACCTGCTGTAGCTTGTACTGATGTTTGCTGAGGTTCTTCGGCTTCGACCAAGTTGTAGATGCTCTGCCAAGTAGTATTACCGAGACCAAGACATGTGGTGTCTGAGATTAATCCCTTTTTACTTGGTCCCGGATCGGCAGCATGCTGTCCTGTTACCACGGAGGCTGAAGATGTTCCAAATTTCTTAGATTTCTTCCCCATTTGGCCTGAATTTGCTACTACGGAGGAGCTCTGAACAGGAGATAAAATGAACATAATGCGGAGAATAGACGGTGAAAACCAAGTATGAAAGAATTATGCTAATTAATGAATAATGGAGGATTAACATAAGGCTCTCGCGGATACAATCTCTGAAGAGATTTTGGCATAACTGCTCCATTAATTGGCCGTTTAAACCTGTCAATCATTTAAATGTTCATCATATCCTTTTTTTCTGAATAGTCCATTTAAGCATGGATTTGATTTTTTGGCGGTTGGGCGGAAGTCAATCACTATCGGGAAGAGAAAGGCTTTTAATAATAATTAAGACAATATACCCAAGCCATATCAATCCTTTTTGAAAGTCGTGCTTAGCTTTATCACTATTGGGGATCAGAGGAATGCTTGAGTAGTTTCATTTATGTGATTGTGGAATCCCCAATCGCCGATAGCGATATCGCTAATTTGCATCGGGAGCTTTTAGGAGAAGAATTTTCGTTGCATACATATTGCACTCCCTGATCGCCGATAGTGATATCACATCAGAGCAAAGAGAGGGGCCTTTTGTTATGATTTCTTATTTTCCCAATACCCGATAGTTATTCACGCTTCTCGCATCGGGGAAACCAATGGGTCTTTTGTTATGCATCCTTTGCTATTGCGATATGCGATCTTGTGATTGCTTTATCACAATAATAAAGAATTATTCATTTTTTATTATAAGACTGATCATATATTAACTCAAAAGGTTTATAATGTTTTTTTTGCTTCTGGACCTTTTGAGGAATGATAAGTTGATACCAATTTAATTTAAAAGGGACCCATTTCATATTATAGTTTTGAAAGTAAAATTTTATGAAATGGGGGGTTGTTGTATAGCACAACAGATGGTTAGAAAAAAAATTACGATAACTGTTTTTTTTTTTTTTGGTAAAGATCAGTGTACAGTAATCAAACTGCCAATAGTTACATTTGGTTATTTCTGGATAACTATCCCTTCTTGACTTGTAATCTAAAAGTAAAGCTTAAATAAAACTAAAAATAAAAAAGAACATTAGCAAAAACTAATAGTGGGCTGAGTCAGCCATTCCTAGAAATTTAAATTTAAATGAAAACTAACAATAACTTAATTTGTTAGAAAAGAGAAATTCCCCATCCATGACCTCCCTAAGATGGATGCTCCTACGTCAGGCTCCTGAGGTAGGTGAAAATTCATTGCTCTGGTCCATGAGCTCCTTGATAGAATACCCTGCACGCTGTATCTGTCCTACGTCAAGCCATGAACTTTCCTCAATAGGACGGTTCTTCCACTTGATGAGGCACTGTAGGTACTTCTTTCTTCAAGTCCTCCTAGCCACTTGTGTATCGAGGATTCCTTTGATTTCAAGTGGCTGATTTGAAGGCATTTGTGTCATCCACGAACTAATCTCCTCCTGGGTATCCCAATTTTCCTGCACCAAATTGTCCTCTTTCAGACTAGCAATGTATGGGAATAAATCAGCCACTTTAAAGATGGGTGATATTCCTATACTTGGAGGCAATTGCAGCTCATAGGCATTTGCAGAAAAATTATGTAGAATTTTACAACGTCCAATTTTTTTGAATTTCAGCTTATTGTATTTACCCTTACTGAATCTTTCTTTGTACAGATGCACTAGAACTTAATCCCCTACATTAAATTGTACCTCTCGTCATTTCAGATTTGCTTTCTATTTGTACCTTTCACTGTTGTCCTGTAATTTTGTCTTCACCTGCTCATGTAGGTCGTTAATTTCTCTTGCAAAGTCTTCCCTGTCAGCACTTCTTCATTTTAAGTGTCCAAAATCTCATAACTCATGCACTCCTCAGGGATGCATTCCATACAAGATCTAAAAAGCACTACTTCCTATGCTTCGATTTGGTGAATTGTTGTAAGCAAATCCCGCTTGAGCAAGTACACAATCCCACATTCGTGAATTTTCCCCAACTAGACTCCGCAATAGGTTTCCTAAGCTTCTATTCACTACCTCTGTCTGCCCATTAGTATGTGGGTGACAAGTAGAGCTGAAATTTAATTTCATATCCAACTTTTTCCACAAGGTGCACTAGAAATGTCCTATGAATTTCACATCCCTATCGGAAATAATGAACTTGGTTAAGCCATGCAGTCTGATGAATTCAGTGAAAAACAAGTGTGCTACATGGGTAGTGTCACTGGTTTTGTTGCAAGGGATGAAGTGTGCAATCTTCGAGAATCGGTCCACCACCACCATGATGGAATCAAAACCATGTTGTGTTTTGGGTAGACCTATGACAAAGTCCAGATTGACTAAATCCGACGGTCTGTTTGGAATAGGCAAGAGTGTATACAACCATGTGTTCTAACTGTGCCCTTTTGCCAATTGACATATCTTACAACTGGTCACATATCGCTACACATCTCTTCACATCTTCAGCCAGTAATAGAAATGACTGAGTTGATCCAATGTCTTATTAATGCCAAAATGTCCAGCTAGACCTCCACTTTGTTTTTCCCAGATGATGTTCTCCCTCATCAAACATTCTGGAACACACAGTTGTCCTCGCTTGAATAACAACTCCTCTTGCAAGTTATAGTCCAACCATGGACTATTGTTCCTCAACAAAGGATTTTGGCAGGTTTCATAAGCTTCCTTGAAATCTGCATCTATTTGATACAAGTCCTTCAGGTGTTCAAATCCCAACACTTGTATTGTGCTCTCCTGCAGGAGTAAAACTCTTCTGCTTAGTGCATCTGCTACCTTGTTTGCTTGGCCCTTGATATGCTTCAATATGAATGTAAAACTCTGCAAGTACTCCACCCATTTTGCATTTTTTTTATTCATCTTATGTTGCTACATAACATATTGTAATGCATAATTATCAAAAAACTAGACAAACTCATTACCCGAAAGATAATGTCTCCAATACTTCACGGCTTGGACGACGGCATAAAACACCTTGTCATTAGATGTATACTTTTTCCTGCTTTCATTTCATTTTTTGCTAAAATAGGCTTCTGGTTTGTCTTCCTGGCTAAGTACAGCTCCAATGGCTATACCATTGGCATCACAACGAACTTGGAAAAGTTTGTTGGAATCAGGCCACCTCAAAATTGGCCTCTCAGTGATCTTCTTCTTCAATATCTAGAAGCTCTTTGGGCTAGGCACAAAACTAGTAGTTTCAGACAAAGGGAGACTTTCGGCTAGGTACAATACTATTTTTTCAATGACTTGGTTGGGTTCCCAACTCACAAAACAAGTAAGGCTATTTATGAGCGCTTGACAACTAGGGAGTGCCAAGGTGTGCAGGAAATGCCAGGAAGTCCTAACACATGCTAGACAATTCCAAGGCATGTTAGGCATGAAATGACATGCCAAGTGCTAAGGAATGTAAATATGTGCTAGGTGTCAGGGTTTGGCGCCAACACATGCTACAGAATGCCAGGGAAATAGAAGGAAGGAATAACTTCAATTTCATTGAAATGAATGAATATGAGTGTGTGATAGGGAGTGTTAGTAGGTTATAGGTGCACTAAGGAGGGAGTGACAAGGTATGCTAGGGTGTACGAAGGCATGATAGAGTGCTAGGAAATCATGCCAAGATGTGCCAAGTTCCAATGTGTGCTAATGCGTGTTAGGGAGTGCTACGAAAACACAAGGGAGCACTAGTTCATAGTGGATGGAAATGAATAAATAAGAGTGTGTGATAGGGAGTGTCAGGAAGTTCCAAGTGTGTTAAGGAGGAGTGAAAAGGCATGCTTGGAAGTGCTAAGGAATTTTAGAGTGCTAAGCTGGCATGCGGCTAAGATTTGTAACCACGTGCATAGAAGTGTTAGCAAGGAGTGCCATTTAATCACAAGGGAGAACTACATCTAAATTCATGGAAATGAACAAATAAGAGTTTTTGATTGGAAGTGTTAGTGGTTCTTGGTGTGATAAGGGGGCATTGAAAAGGTATGTTAGGTAGTGTTAAGCCATGCTAGAGGCTACCTTAGTCCTTCAAAGTTTGCACGTCCTTACACCCAATACACCTACCCTTCTACCAGTCTTGTTGGACTTCATAAGTATATGACTTAAGGATATTCTTTAATAGTCTCCTAACAACCCTCCAACTGTACTTGGACTACCATCAATTTTTGACGCAGGAAAACGTGCGTATACCCACATTATGCATATAAAATGCAAATCTCTTTTTGTCCTAGGAATTTCAACTCTCTGTTGAGTCAAATATTCATTAATTAATAGTTTAGGGCTCCCTTTATTAAATATCTGTGGAATTATTTGTTATTAACCACATACTACACTTCATTAATCCTTTTTATCGGGACTTATATTACCCCATAAAAATTTCACAAATATTTATGCCCGTAGATTAAACCTTCTTAACCTTATTGCCGCACATATAAATAAACCCCCACACTTTAGCTTTGGTCATACACGGTGTCAAACATAAAACCTTCTATCAACACTATTTCTATTATAATTATTTATAATAGAAATCTTTCATAAACATTCGAAATCTTACCTTTTCCGCTCTTTCCTTCAACCTTTGCACATTTCTCAAGGCTTCCTTTATCGCTATTGTGGGTTTCAAAAGGACTCTTCAACATATACATTCGGAGCTCCCGATCTGCGGGATGCGATCAAACAACCCATCATACCTCAACCTTTATATATATTCTCCTTACCATTGATTTCTTCCATCAATCCATCATTGTTGTAATACTCGCAATGAGACTAACATATGACTCTTTATCACATTTGATATGCTATAAACTACAACAGGATTTCAAATAGATTAAACTACATCCATAGATTTCCTCGGGTCTGCTCACAGTGATTGCCGCAATCAGAATTGGTAAGGGCCATGACACATATACTATGGAATATTGCAATGCGATCTGATCGCCGATCACATCGGACTTCGCGCATCGCACCTCTTTAAAGCCCAAGCTTAATAAATACACAAAGGAATATTGTGATGTGGGATCTAATTGATGATCTTCCACCGTTGATCAAAGCACTAATCTAATGGTCAGAATTGACATTGCATATCGCAATCGCTTAAGGCCAGGGATCATTACTCTTGTGACATGTTATGATGCGATACCATTTGCTCCATTTGGTGCAACTTAGTCCCATCCATTGATCATAAAGATCCAATGGCTCCTATGCATCGATTCTTCACTCCTTCATCTATCTCTTTACTTGAGCTTTTACACCATTTCCTCATATTGATTGTGGTTTCAGATTACTTGAAGGTTTCTCGTGCTCCACTGTTCTGTTGTAGAATTCTTCCTGAGCTTAAGTATGTGTGTTCTTTCATCACTATCCCTCTAGAGCTTTCACTTTGATCCTTCGATGATCCATTATGATTCTTCGTATCAATCTTCTTCTCTTTGTGTTTTGCTCGAACTCTGCCTGCATACATATACTACGCAAATCTCTAATTCACGATAACTTATCATTAATATGGAAAACACACACTTACGCAGTTTGGAATTAAATATATGTATTTGTATATACAAACCAATAATTACATAATAAAACTCCCTGTCTCTCTTTGGCCTGATCTTCTCATTAGTGGCCTTTGTTTCATAATCTGCCCATAGGCTTACAATCAAACCTCTAACTAGCTTAACTATCTAGCTTATCTAACCCCTCTCACCTCTATCTATGCCTTTTAGGCTTACATTTATACAAAAGGATTCTAAAACCAATTCCTGGTTTAGATCCATAAACCTCTCAACAAAATCCTAAAATCTCTTCCTTATCATTGAGGATCCTCTCTAATCCACAAAATCATGAACTAACTCCTAATTTGAGTTTTGCAATTAATTCTCAAATCCCTTAATCTCTCAACAATCCTAAATCTTTCATATTCTCCTACATTTGAGAATATTTACAAATATACCTCACAATATTCAATTAAATCCTATTCTCATTAAAATCACTCAAAGGCCTAAATAATTACATTAATTCACACTTAGGAAACTAACTTCCTTAAAACACAAGACACCCTATGTCTACTAAAATATGATGATTTTCTTGAGCTGAATGCTCCTGCATCAAAGTCCCCAGGTAAGAAAATTTATGACCTCCTCGACATAATTCGGGATAATTGATTCCTCTTGGATCCTAGACTTTATTTTGTAATCTATCTTTGCTTGTTAACTGTTCTATTGTTGTTGTTGTCTACTGCTATTCTCCACGTCTCCATACCTTATTTTGTAATGCTCCACTTGCCATGCCTTCATAACTTGCTGTTGTCTTCCTCATGTTGTCGCTTCTTTCCTTTCTTGTTGTTCTCTTCTTCTGAGACAATTTCATCATTAACCTTCTTATCAACTCAATTTATATGTCAAGTATATCCTTTGTCTTCTAATTGTCTTCAACTCTTAATTGCTGAATTTTCATTATTACTGCCACACTTTTATCGTTACTCTCTTGTTTACTATTGTATCACATTTTTTTAGCTGCTGCCATAATGTCTTTCAACACAATTTTCTACTTCTGTTTTCTACACTTGTCAACTTCCTCTTCAATTTCACTTATGACAATCTCTTCGTCATCCTTCATGAGAAATCTATCTTGAACCTGTATCCTCTGATCTTCTAATTTCCACCTTTGAAGGTCTAACTCTTGATATAACTCAATGATTTTACTTGAAGTAAAATTTGGAAATTTTACACAATCTCCCATTTATTGATTTTCTATTGACCCATCATTACATGGTCCTTCTTCCGTTGCTAAATCTTCCTTAACATCCTTCAATAGATGTTCTTCCTCTTCTTCTTTGATTTGGTTGTCACCTTGTGCCAAATATGTTCCAGTTTCTGCAACAAAATCTACAATCATAAGACAATTATCAAAATTAAAAGTATAAGTTCATTGTACCTCTTCTTCCTCTCTTGGCAACCTTTTAGTACGTTGCTATGATCTTTCCTTTAACTCCTCTGTCAACACATCAATATGTTGATTCAAACTTAAAGAATTCGTGAGATTGTCAGCAAGTCTCGTTTCCACACAATTTGTTTTAATGATGCCTCTATGTGCTTGTCCACTGTAGTGAATTATTTCTTTTCCAATCTCCTTGTCATACTCTGCTTCAAAACTTTCATCTTCTTGAAGGTATTCCTCTATGTTTGTGACAACTTTAAAAGATTGCATACTTTCTTCGAAACCTGCAACCATACACAAATTTTCAATTTTAAAATCACACGACCTTACAGTCTCATTTGATGCTTTAGTCATCAAGTTTTCTGGCTCCTGTGAATGATTCATATGATTCAAATCCTCTGGCTCTTCATAAATTTCAAAAATTAATGGTCTATGTTCTAGATCACATACCAAAACTTCACCATCTTCTCCAACATATCCCTTTTCATGTAGCTCAACTCTTTCGAGCTTCTCTGTCTCCAATTTGACATCTAAAATCTGTTCAAGTTCTCTCATCTCCTTTATTAACTACATATTTTCTTGTCGATTCCTCTTCTCTTGTAGCCTCTGCCACTTCACTTTCTTTCTGATGACATAACCATAATTCTAGTTCATCTCATTCCTTTGCAACATTTCCACTAATACTTCAAGCTGAATTGATATCTCAGCCATTTCTCTATCATATGCTTTGTAACTCATTCTCATGCCACTTTCCTTCACATCTTTCTTCTTTTTCCTCTACTATGATCTCTTTTAGAACCTCTATTATGACTGTCACTAATCATTATTCTTTCCATCTCTATGAGTTCCTTTCACTTCACTGTGAGTTGCATTAAAGCCTTCGCAAAAACAAATCCTCCCTACTGCCACTTGCCTCACCAAGCTCTCCTCTGTACTTGGTCTTTTGGCAAGCACTTGGTTCTCTATATTTGGAACCTTTTTTGAGCACTCTTCTCTACTCCTTCTACGCTTCAACTCATCTACACCTCTTAAGAACACAATTTTCCTCTTTATCCAACCTCTGTTAGAATTACTAAAGGTTTTGCTTTCATTCAGAAATTTTTACCAACCTCTTTTATTCCCTTAGAAATTCTACCCACATCCTTTGTGGAATTTCCTTTGTGACATGCAATAATACCTCTGCAGTAACAAGTCTCCTTCTTGCTACCTACGCCTCACTAAGCTTCTCTCCTCTAAGCTTAGTTTGTTAGCATTCTCTGGTTCTTTCCTCTAGAACCAATTGAGCACTCCTTGCTCTAGATTGCTGCAACCTTCTCACCTTCTTATGTTGTCACCCATGTATCAATATAAATACCACAACTCTCCAACCTTCAAATCAAATTAAAATAAAAACATGTCATCTCACCTTCAAGATCTTTGTTTGATCTTGTCCCCCCATTCACCTGCGGTTCAAATGGAATGTTCTTTTCTCTAACCTTTAGTTGTATCTTTAAACTCTGCTACTTCAAGAACTTGAAAAAGTCCCTGCAATAGTTTAACTACTGTAATCATGCTCTAAATTCTCAATCATTTGATTTCTACTATTCATTAGACAAATTTGCATACCTGTCTTTAGGATCTCACCACTCGTGCAAATCTTCTTTGGTAAATCTTCATGCTTCCATTGCGAAATTCATTCAGAGACTATCAGTTAGATTTAAAATCTGATTCTTTCATTCAATCTCCCAGATTTATCTTGGCAAAGTTCTAATTATCAGGAACAATTTCTCCTTCACTGCGTTTTCTTTTACTGGTTCGTTCTTGCCTTGAGTTCTTCAAAAGGTTTTACCTGTTCCTACTCTGATAAATGGTTCAACCACAATTCAGCTCCCATACCACTTTGACACAGGAAAACCCACTTATACCCATCGTATGCATATAAAATGCAAACCTGTTTTTGTCCAAGGAATTTCAACTCTCTGCTGAGTCAAATACTCATTAATTAATAGTTTAAGGTCCCCTTTATTAAATCTTTGCGGAATGATTTGTTATTAACCACAAACTACCCTTCATCAATCCTTTCTATAGGGACTTATTCTCCCTCATAAACCTTTCACAAATATTTATGCCCGCACATTAAACCTTCTCAACCTTATTGTCACATATATAACTGAACCCCCACACTTTAGCTTTCGTCACAGACGGCCTCAAACATAAAACCTTCTACTGCCGCTATTTCATATAATTCTTTTATAATAGAAATCTTTCATAAACTTTCAAAATCTTACCTTTTCCGCGGTTTCATTTAGCCTTTGCACATTTCTCGAGGCTTTCTTTATCGCTACCATGGGTTTCAAAAGGACTCTTTGACATATACATTGAGAGCTCCCAATCTGCAAGATGTGATCACACTACCCATCATACCACAACCTTTATATATATTCTCCATACGATTGATTTCTTGTACAATCCATCGTTGTCACAATACTCGCAATCATACTAACATATGACTCTTTATTGCATCCGATATGCGATAAACTACAACTAGACATCAAATACATTAAACTATGTCGATAGCTTTCTCGGGCCCGCTCACATCACATGTCGCAATCGTAATTGATAAGGGCCACGAAACATATCCTACGGAATATTGCAATGCAATCTGATCGCCGATCGCATCAAACTTTGTGTGTTGCGCCTCTTTAAAGCCCAAAGTTAATACATTCACAAAGGAATATTGCAATGCGAGATTTAATCGATGATCTTCCACCATTGATCAAAGAACTGATCCAACGGTCAACATTTACATTGCATATCACAATCGCTTAAGGTCGAGGATCATTACTCTTGTGACATTTTGCGATGCAATATCATTTTTCTCCATTTGTTGTGACTTAATCTCATACGTTGATCATAAAGATCCAATGGCTCCTGTGCACCAATTCTTCACTTCTTCATCTGTCTCTTTACTTGAGTTTTTATGCCATTTCCTTAGTTCGACTGTGGATTCAGCTTACTTCTTTCATCACTTTCGCTCCAGAGCTTTCATTTTGATCCTTCGATGATCCATTATGATTCTTTGTATCAATCTTCCTCTCTCTGTGTTCTCCCCTAACTTTGCCTGCATACATATACTATGCAATATCTGATTCACCATAACTTATCATCAATATGCAAAACACACACTTACACAGTTTGGAATTAAATCTCTGTATATATATATATATACAAACCGATGATTGCATAATAAAACTCTTTGTCTCTCTTTGGCCTGATCTTCTCATTAGTGGCCTCTATTTCATAATCTGCCCATAGGCTTACAATCAAACCTTTAACTAGCTTAACTATCTAGCTTATCTAACCCATCTCACCTCTGTCTATGCCTTTTAATCTTACATTTATACAAAAGGATTCTAAAAGCGATTCCTGGTTTAGATCCATAACCCTCTCAACAAAATCCTAAAATCTCTTCCTTATCACTAAAGATCCTCTCTAATCCACAAAATCATGAACTAACTCCTAATCTGAGTTTTACAATTAATTCTGAGATCCCTCAATCTCTCAACTATCCTAAATCTCTCATATTCTCCTACATTGTAGAATATTTACAAATATGCTTCACAATATTCAATTAAATCCTATTCTCATTAAGATCACTCAAAATCCTAAATAATTAAATTAATTCATACTTAGGAAACCAACTTCCTTAAAACACAAGACCCCCTATGTCTACTAAAATACAATGATTCGCTTGAACTGAATGCTCCTGCAACAATGTTTCCAGCCATAGTTAATTATTTTACTAATATAGGGCCCACAACACTGCCCTCCTCTAGGGCTCTTCAAATCTTCCACCCAATAGTGATTTGAGTCCTCTCAAAATCATTATTATTATGCACCAATTTATTTGTTGTCTTGCCATTAACAAACTTGATATACTCCTCTTATCATCCTTCTAACAATTTGTAGATGACTGAAATAGGGCGACAAATCATCCACTAACAGTCCATTGACTAACTGTTTATAGGTTGCATCAAATACCTGTCCAAAAATCTATGGACAATCCACCAAAATCAACTCCTCTTCATGTCAATTCATTCCTCATATCACACATTTCTTATGCTCAATATTCTACCCAGGATCCACCCTCCTTGCGATTTTCTATCTCCATGCATACTTTATCAAAACATCTTCCAGATCTATGGTCTCTATTGCAAAGATAAGCCTCGCTATAAGGGTCATGACTGCTCTTCTTCTACACATATTTGTCACAGTCTTAATGGCATACCTTATGGAATGAAAATTTTAGGAAACCTCGTTAACTATGGCATTATACTTCTCTTCTAATTTCTTTAAAACAAACCCTATCCACCCATAGAAAAAATGACAACTCTTACCTCCATAAGGGACTCGACCTAGCTCATATGGATTTATAGATTGTGGGGAGTTCTTGACTGAATCATGACCTGAACTTCAAATCTCTACGGCCCTCAAACTATGGTTACCTCAGTCAATATTACACCTGCAACTACTTTTGTTATGGCCCTAAATTCAAGTGCATTCCCTCCTCCATTTTTTCTAGTGTTTATCACAAACCTTGTGGTCTACTAACCACCACAAGGCTGGGTCTCAACCCTCTCTGCTATTTTAGAAATTGATGCAGTATTCACACGGAAACACTACAGAAATCACATGCCAAAATTCTCATGAGCCACCTCTCCTGAGCTCAATCTGCCAGAAGAGAACGAATAATATTCCATTCTACTTCATAGCTCGAACCCGTTAAGATATGAAAAAATCTTTTGAACTCTCACATGGTGATATTTCTCTTGGTGGATGTTCACGACCTACCTTTATCAACTCTTACTCAACCCTCTAACTTGGCCTAATTTAGGACTACATCTCTCCTCACCTCGTTGATCAAATGAGCTACCTCTCACTTGACTTTATTTCCTTCATACTAAGGCCTCCTTAAACATATTTTCCTAGCTAGGCCTCTTAGGAACCCTCTAGAACTTATGAGTTTTATCCACTCAGACCTTAAGAAATATTAATTTCCTTTTAGATTTTAAACACCATCTTGGGTCCAAAAACCCTTCGCTTGGGTTTTTTTTTCCAAAAAACCTTTTATGACCAAACTCACACAAATACATCTCATTAGGCTTCTGGAGTACCTCCCAAGCTACACAATTCAACAACATAGTCTAGTTGTAGTAACTATAACTTGGTCAAACTCTTGTAGTCAAGCAAGGAATTGGTTGGGTTCCCAACTTGCAAATTAAGTAAGGGTAGTTGTGAGGGAATGATAGCTGTGGAGGATAAGGGCATGCCAAGGAATGGAAGTGAGTGCTAACGCATGCCGAACATTTGCAATGCATGTTGGGGAGTGTTAGGGAGTGTCGAGGCATCACAAGGGAAAACAAGATCAAAATGCATAGAAATAAAAAGATAAGAGTGTGTTTTAGGGAGTGTGAGTGAATGCAAGTGTGTCAAGGACGAAGTGTATTAGGAGAAATTCATAATAGGATTTTCAGGAGGAAAGTAGACAATTACGATAAGGGGCTCAACAAAGCCATTTTAGACAAAGGGATACCTTGTGCTGGGCACAACACTATTTTTCCTTTAGCTATTATTTTTATATGACATGTGGCACACATTGCCTAAATTCTGTTGTTTTAAACTATTCTAGACAATTTCATATTGCACATTATTGTGTATAAGTTTTGGGGCACTTGGTTTGTGCCACCTTATATCTTGTGTGTCTTGTGCATTTTGTGGTTCTTGCAAAGTCTCAATTAATGCTCTACTGTTTATATGAACTAGACATACATGTGAAAAATGTCCTTTGTAATCCATGTTGCTTAGTTTTTTAATGGCCATGGCTAGATGTCATCCTTGTCTTGGTAAGTTCTTAAGTGGGACAAGTTTATCTTATACATGAGTGGCCTAATATGAGTTATAGGAAGTTCTTAGTTGAACAAGGTGTAATATGCTTCTAGTAGGTGCATTTAGTCAAGTTGTTGTGGCTAAAGCAGGCCAATGGCACATAACTACAATAGATAAGGACTTGATTGGGTTCCCAAGTCATGAAAAGAAGTAAGGCTAGTTATGTGGGCATGAGTGCCGAGGTGTGCTAGGGAAAGCTAACATGTTCCAGATAGTGTGAAGGCATGTCAAATATGATAAGATGTGCCAAGGGCTAAGGCATTCCAAGGTGTGCAAGGGTGTGACAATACGTGCTCGGGATTGTCAAGGAAACAAAAGGAGAAAAATGTTAAACCAGAAGGAAATGAACACGTAAGATAGTTAATAACTCATCAATTTACCTTTCCCAAGAGGGCCATGCTAGGCACACCAACACTAGTTGCCAATAGGTGACAAATGCCAAGTGTTAATGCATTCGAGGTGCTAAATCTTCCTATGTTACCTCTCATCTACTTTCCACTAATTGATATTAAATAACTTTAATATTAAACCATTCCAAAGCATACCGAGGCATCTCAGTGAATGTTAGACATGCTAAGACTTCCCAAGCACCAACATGTGCTAAGTTTCAATGTGTGTCAGAGAGTGATACACATGTTATGAAGTGGCAGGATATGTTGAAGAGTTCTAAGGTGTGTGAGAGAGTGTTAATGCATTTTGAGGAGTGTTAGGGAGTACTAGGGAAACACAAGGGAGCACTAGGTCAAAATGCATGGAAGAAAATGAATATCAGTGTGGCAGGGAGTATCAACGAGTGATAGCTGGCATGCCGAGGAGGGAGTGACAAGGTATGCTAAGCAATGGTAAGGCATGATAGGGAATATCAGGGCAAGCCATGAAGTTCTAGCATGCTAGGGAGTACCAGTGTATGTTAGCATGTGACAAATAGTTCCAAGACGTGCCATATGCTAAGTCATGATAGGATGTGTAGGGTGTTAGGGCAATTCCAATATTTATCAAGGAGTGTCAAGGAAACAAAAGGAAGAACCAAGGTAAAATGCAAGGAAATGAACACAGAAGAGGGTTAATAAGTTAGGACTTTATCTTTTTCAAAAGGGGCATTCTATATGCTCTAATAATAGGTTTCAATACATGTCAAGTGCCAATGTGTGCTAAGTTCTAATGTATTTTAATGCATGCCAAATTGTTCCATGGAATGCTATGGACTACACGACATGCCAACACATGATAGGAGAGTGTTATGCTATGTTAGGGTCTGCCAACATGTTGTTGCCTATCCTAGTCATCGCAAGATGTTCTAGGTACAAAGATGTTCCATGAGATGCGAGGTGCCAAAGAATGTTAATGTGTGGTAAAGCATGTTGAGGTGTGCCAAGAGTGATGAGGTGTGATAGGCCTCTCTCATTAATAGAATTGACAAAGATTAATTATGTATTAAATAATATAGCTCCTACACACACTAGCGGAAATTTATGTAAAGGGAATTTGTTAGATAATAAAACTAATAAAGATGAATCGTGTGTTGACTCAAAAGAAAACTATATTCCCATTACTTAATGGAAATGATACACACTAACTACTTCTTAACAAATTGACTGACTCTAAAATCTATGGCCTTGGACACATAATTAAAAAGACTCCACAACAATGGTATTAAAGTTTTATCTTTTGACAACAAATAGAGTAACATGCCCATAGCATCATCAAAAACTCATTGGGATGATCAATGATGATAAAAATAAAATTATCGTCACCAAAAGTAACCAAAAAGAACATTGATGAGGGCCAATAAAAAATCATCACTAGAATTGTCACCAAAGAAATAATTAGTGATGATCCTTTAACAAACCTCACCAAAAGTGTCACTCAAAATGGCTTTGGTGACAAACCTTAAACGGCAATCACTATATGCTTTTAAAACAAGGTTTTCTTAAGGATCATCACCATATGCCACATTCGTGATGGACTTTAAAGGTCCATCACAGGCATGACCCTCACCAATCAACTTTTTTCTTATAGTGACTGTATATGTGTGTAGTTGGGTATATACATATGAAACGAAGGGATGTACTTTTCAAAAGGAATACGGTAGTTGAGTTAAAATACAAGAACACATATATACATCAACAAATGACTGTGAAAAATGCATGTAGGTAGAATGACGATACTGCAATGGCAACACTGTAATTAGTACAAGTATATGATTCCATGTGCAGGCAATAATAGACAACCATTATAGATGTAAATATGTGGGGCGGTGTGTATCACCCACAGTGATTCGAACACGTATGATCCGCAGAGAGGATGTTTTTGCATGCTGGAAATGAAACACAGGTATAATGGTATGGGATTAAATAATTGTAGTTCAACCTGATTAACGCAATTAACGGATCAAGATCCCTAATTGATAATGAAACCATGCATGTAATGCTAACAGAATAAAGCCATAAACGCAAAATACTTTAACATGGGTAGCTATGCAAGAAAATAAATCTACAGGTAACTAATCTATATTCCTAGTTATATGAACAAACATTAATTGATATGTTCAACTATTGACTCTGCATGAAAGATCACACGTAACCTGGATAAGAGGACAATAAATTGCCAGTGTTTTGAGCAACATAAATATTGAATAATTCATAGACAGATTCGAAACAACATAAATCACATTAAGCCTGGCATTAAAGAAATATTTTAGGAACGCTGTGATGGTGGTGCATGTTTCGTAAGATACAAAGGGAAATGGTGAGTTTCATGTTTCATTCAACAAGTCATATGTCAAAAATATTTTCAAATTATGTAGTTTACTACGGTTTCCCATACAGTTATTTGACAAAGAATGTGCACAGGAGGATTACCATTCCAATCAGATGAAATAGGTCGGATCCTTTACCACCATAGCTCAAAATAGAGAAATCAAAATCCTAACACATGGTGATTGAGGATGCATTCTGAATAACTGAAGGCATGGCGGTATACGAAATAAAAGAAATAGAACAAAGATCAAATTATCCATTATCAAATTGTTCACACCATAATAGGATTAAAAAAAATACAAGTCACATTACAAAAATTCAGGGTCCCGATAGAAGCGCCAACTTCCTAGTATTAACATGGAACGAAACCATGTACTTAGCAAATGGAATTGGTTATTTTAAGAACATAAATTATATCGAATGGAGGTTAAAATCCCGATGCAAGCAAGTGGTATGTACATAAATTTTAAGTAGAATAATGAGCCCAACAAGAAGTGAACCTAACGTCCGAAGAAAATGAAAATTTGTTGCTCTAAAAATACGTTGTGTTAAAAAGGGTTAAAATCAGAAAATGGAAGTTGAAAAGAAAGTAAAGAGAGAGGGAAACATATAAGAAACTAACAACGCAATGTCATTTAGATTCGATCAATTAGAATACCATGGTGAAGATGGTGACTCCTTGATACAATAGAAAGGTCGAGGAGATGTATTGTGGAAGTGACGTTATCAAAGCGTACCGAAGGGAATTTTCCTATAGTATTAGAAGGAATATGCATCCACAATTAAACCTTGACCGAGTTAGCTGAATGGGAAAAATAATACACTCAAACTCTTCGGCAAGTAACCAAATTTAAAAAAATTATAGATCCAAATTGAAAAAGGAAATCAATCATGTATCTGCGAAAAAGGGAGAAAGTTGTTACCTGGAAGCATGAGGAATTGGTAGGAGGAGGGAGGACAAGCTATGAATTCTATAATTCATTGTAGACCATGCATAGGCCAAACTCCAAAGACAATTATTGAAACTGACCGTAAGGTGATTAGGCACGAAGGGTCATAGGAAACAAAATAGGACAGAGAAGAACCAAAATAAAATGGATCCACCGAGGGAACGAAATTACCTTCAGAGGGTGATTTAAATTCTATACTAATGTCGGTATGCTTCACATATCCGTGTCACACCCCATCGGGTGAGTTCATCACCACTGGGAAGCAAACTGAGCTGGAAAAAAAACAAGTGAAATAACTGAATGACAAATACACATAGCGGTGAAGGGAATAGGGTTTAGGGGAGAGGAAATGGCGACCGTCAGATTGCCTTGTTTAATCCCTGTCTTCGATCTTAGCTAGGGGTATCATGTGCAATGCATATGACTTCTGGTTTATTAGATCTACGGGGTAGTGGACCTATTCCAAAGCATCACACACTTACCAGTGAGATAGTTCTCATTGCATGATTAAATTGATGCTGGTGATAAATGACTCATTAAAGGGTTATAAATGAACTTTTGAAAAGGGTCAAGCTACACACGCCATAAGTACAAGTGCTAGTACAATTCAGCAATCCAAACGTACGCTCCTCACACCATCTCCTAGGTATAGTAGAGAACGAGGATAACTGAGTCTTGTAACTACTATTAAATACAGCTACCACGGGAATCCGCTAACCCACATTGAGGTGTGGACACCTTAAGAAAGAAAGGATTAGTAGTTCATTACATCACACAACTCTAGAGATCCTCCCCTCTAGTCTTCAGGAACGATCGCATAGGTGGTGTATCATTAATATCAAGATTTTATATATATATCTGACCTATAACCACACTTCACAGGTATACATAATGTGGGTTGGTCTCGTGGAGAGAATGGGGTACTACCACCCTTACATCAAGCATAGTATGGAGGTTCATGACATCTAAGGAGTGGAATACACTTTAGTATGTTATAGAACGTAAGGCAGAAGGTGTTTCAACTTGTGATAATAGGAGGTAGGAATATGTTGAGAAATGCAATTATAATAGTAAAAGGAGTGGATAAGTGGAACTGAGTACTGCTAGGGTATATACATACATAGTTATTCTTACTGAATCAGATCAATATACCAAGTGGAAAAAAAAATGTAAGGGTAATATGGTGAACGTGACATATATGGAGTAGCCTTACATCTCAACATAGAGTGGTTACCTCACTATCATGATGGTTTTTTAAATATACATTGATCTCAACAAGAACAGAGGAAAACATTTGGATTTTATGAGCATTATAATTGGAACCAAAGATAATATTCTATTGAAACCAATTCGACTATCAATGAGAATAAAGTAATTGAAATAAGTGTAGGTCATTGGTAATCTTTCAGGTTTATAAAAGGTGAAATATGTAGATCAAGGTATTTAATTATGAAAAATTAATAATTTATTTCTAGTTAATCAGAAATTTATCATATATTTCATGTTTTTATATAACATTGAAATTTGGTCAAATATTTAGGAGATATTCTATAATGATGAAATTAATGTTGTGGGTGCTATAAAAAAAGATGTGAATTGGAAAAAAAAATAGTTGAAACTTTTGTTTCATTTTGGTATATAAGTGATATGGGTAGATGTTTTTATTTTGAAATTTTATGGTGTTCAATTAGTGACTACTATGGCTCTTAGTTTATTGATGGCCCATGGGAAACTATCATAACATGGGTAGATGTTCTTTTATTTTGAAATTTTAAGGTGTTTGATTACGTAGTGCTATGGCTCTTTGTTTATTGATGGCCCGTGGGAAAAGATCAATGAGGTTCTAGATTGTAGGGAACTCTTCTTCCTCATGAGTAAAAGAGGGATATTTCCATTTTAAGTAATAGTATTGTAAATTGTTATAATTTATTTAATATAGTAAATTTATAAGTAATATAAATTCGATTTATCAAATGTTGTTTTACTCATCTAGTTTTGAATAAGTATTTATATTATTTTATTTCGTGTAAGAGTATTATCTACATTCTACATGCAGATAATACATCTATACAAAAAATAAAAGGTAGTGACATTGTCACCACATCACTTTTGTATTTCAAAACTCTTTCACTTCGTATTTGAAACCACCCAATAAGACTTGAATTTTCTAGACTATTCAACATCTTAAGCATGACTTATTTTAACCATATATGCAATGTTAAATGGTATTTTTTATTAGCAAATACACTCCTTATAAAGTAAATGTATCACTCACAAACATAGCCACGGCCTTATGTCAAGCCTTTCATATTCAATCTCATCCTTTGGAACTATTTTAAATGTAAATCCTTGTGAAATTTTAAACGCACCTTGCTAGAAAGCTAATATTCACTAACATCTAATATAGCGAACATAGGGAATTGCAAACCACCATAGCATCTATTCAAGGAAGCACTCACATTTCTTGATGATTGTTGGATGCTCTGTAATAATCTGAAATATATTGTAAAACTCCATAATATTGTCACCACATGCCGATTTAGTTATATTTTAGTGATAAAATAGGTTTATATTTAAATACACGTTTTTATAAAATGCAACATAATAGTCTCAAACACATTTTCTATGGTTTTTATAATATTTTTCCTTCGATCACTAATAATGTAGATCACCAGGATTTACCAACGTGAAGCAGATTTGCTTCATGATACGAAATGTGATTAATGTGAATAACTTGATCTCATCCATGCTTATCACAAGATGATATCTAAATGTCATACCTTGTAGAGAAGGTTCCATAGTTTTCATTGTCTTTTAATACTGATAAGATGTTAGATATGTTTTATAACTAGACTTGTGATGAACATAGGTGAATGTTGAATGTCAAGGATAACAACTTACTTGGGTTAATAAATGTTTTCACATGTTACATTCCAAGCCTAGATTCTCTATATTGTGGAGAATTTGAGACACATTTTACCAAAGTGGGAGGAAATGGGGAACAATGATAAGTGATATTCAGGCCATGGCTCTTATGTTTATTTAATATGGGTAAATAAATGCATATTGAGTAGTCAAATGTATGTGGTTTTGTAATAATTAAGTTTGATTTTATTGAATAATTTCAAATGTATGGTTTCCATTATGTATATGAAGATATTATTTATGAAATAAAGAAAAGACACTGTTTATGCTTGTTTTATTTATGAGTTTTTATTTTATTTTAGATTTACTTTATCTTTAAATTTATTTAACATAAAATGATCGGATAATTTTAGTGTAAATCTCTTCAATTATTTTTAATTTAAAAGAAACTCCTTCTCTCTCTCTCTCTCTATTATATATATATATATAATATATATTTGTTGTAAAATTATGTGACATTTTATTTATGGTTTGAGGACCTCCAATGGGTCCTTACAGTGGTATAGAAGCCAAGCTTCAATATGAACCCTTAAAAAACACCAAATTAATCTTAAGTGACAACTGGTTTTAATTTTAATATTTTTTCTTCCACCTACTAGCTTATATATATAACCCTTATCTATAAGGAATTAAACCAAAAAACAAAAAAAAATAAGAGAAAAATAAAAATAATTATGAGCTTAGATGTCACAAAGTAAATAAAAATAAATAATAAAAATAATATTATATATGAATAGAAAAAACTTAATTCAATTTGAAATCTAAATAGGAAAATAATAACTCTGCAACTAAAGCTCTACAAACCTTAAATTGTCTTTGTCAAAACACTTAATGTAACTAGTGTAAAATAATATAAGAAACAAGACCAACATCCAATCTAGTAACTCTTTGTAGAAGGGCTATTTTCTCTGTATTGTACTTGTGTATCTTTATGTAATGGGTTTGAAGGGCTCAAGGTCAGTCGTTCAAGGCAATTATTTTCTAATTTCCAAGACCTAAAATTAGCATCCCACACCATTTGAAAAATGAAAAGATTATTTTGTAGAAAAGGGATCTATAAAGTCAAATCGAAATGTTATACTAGGAAACTAATTAAAATTGGTACTAATTGGTAACTCCAAAATCCAAACCAATATAAAAACAATATAACATGTTTCTTGTACTTAGAATTATTAGAAAATAAAAAGCCAATGAAAACACATAGATACCATTAAAGATGAAATGAGTAATAATGATTAATTTCTTTGGTTTACATTTTGGGTGGCTATATATCTAAAAAAGGTTCCAAGAGGATATGACGATATAGAAGACAAAATATCAGTCTGAATACAGTAATTTCTCATGAAGGTAGAGAAGAAGTAAATCTAGGACATGACTTATAACATACATATAGAAAACATGAAGGACCATATCCATTATAAGAAGTGTTTAATTCCATTTTCCAATGCACCCACTCTAATAAAAAGTAAGGGAAAATATCCATTAGGATTTAACCGATTCTCATTTTTAGATCCAAGAACAACAGAGAGGATTACTACCTAACTTCAGAAGGTAAAGTAAAAAATTCTAAGTAGAAATATGGTAGCAATGGAGGAGCATACCTTTACCATCATGTTCTAGAATAAAAATAGGATGATGAGTAGTGAAAAAGCACATCCTATGTGGGTAGAATAAACTCTCAATCCTATCAACCTCATAAACCATGACCTAATGACTAGCCTTAACCAAAATAGTAATGTGACTTCCATTGTAAATTGATTTTCTAATAAAGTGGAAACAACATCATCCTCATCTAGTTTCCTCATCACTTTGACAACCATAGGCCTCTATCTGTAAATTCCATGGTATAGTCATCTCTATGTCTTGGAAACAAAGTTAGTGCCTACCATGTAATTGAGACATATCAATCATTCATTATTCATTTTATCTAATATATTTCTCTCCCTAGTGAAATCTAGATAATGTGACCAAGGGGAGACTATTCTATACTTACCCAATGCCATTCAATATGCTACTCGAATGAGCAGTTGGAACTGATGATAAATTCCTCTTATTGTCAAATTTAACATGCTTTGAGTTAATTTGTGATCACAATTCTTTAAAACAATCTTCATTTTCCGTGACCATGAAGACCTCAGGGGCTAGGATGTTCAAAGGATATAAAAAATTTCTAGACAAAAACAGCAAAATTTGAAGTGAAACAAAATGCAAAAAATACTCCCTCTTAAGATATTTCAAGAGATTTGAAATATGATGTCATGCACAAGAAAGCATTGTTCTTTAAAACTAAAATCTTGAAATTTTTTGTTAACATAACCCTAATATATTTTATTTTTCCATTTTACTGGAGAATTTAACTCAGCACAACTATCTCCCCTTGCCAATTACTACATATTTAACATGATATTTAAATCTCCAAAATTTTGAACATCTTCATAGGAAAATCTAAAAACATCAACAAAACGCTTCAAAATTGCCACAAACTCATCAAAATATTCATAATTGCCACATAAATAGTGCATTTTTTCTCGAAAACTGTTTCAAATTCAGTATATCTCTTGTCTAACTTAGATTTCAAATATTGACAACATATGACATGCATTTTCACCACCAACTTCAAAAAACTTCAATCTTCATAATCTCTAGGTGGGAGGGCAAAGTGAAATCTAGTCTCCTTTTTGGAAAATAAGGAATTCAACCTAAACAAAAATCTTAATGTAACATGGCCTAAAACCCAACCAACAATATATGGACATAAAAAAATTCATTCAACTCTCTAATATCTCAGCCTTCCTAGTGATGCTAAGGGAATTCGATTATAGAACATGTTATCACTAAAGACATTTTCTTGGTTATGAAAGAAAATTCCTAAGGTAACCTTTTCAGCAAAACTTTGATGTTGGAGGCTAGCCCCTCCAACCTAGAGAGGGCTCTCTCTTATAGCTCAACCATCTAGCATCATCTCAATAATTGGTTGTGTACTTAATGCAATGGCTAGATCTTATGTGCAATAGGGTTTCAATAATTTTGTATGACATATAATTCATTGGGCATGGATCCAAATAAGTAGGAAAATCAATATATAAGGTGCCAATATGCCGGTGATAGTCAATTAAACTACATGAGAAGGGTAGTTGATGATTTCTTAGAAACAAATATAATTGTGAATGGTGGTAGAAAAGAGGAACCAATCCATAAAAAATAAAGCATCTTACAAGAATGAATTCTGCTTGACTTTAGAAAGATTGGTGATACTTAAATGAAATGAGAAAATATCATAATAAACATGAATTCTATTAAATATTCCTTCATTCAAATATAAGGAATAAAAATATCTCATGAGAAGAAATAAAGAGAAACAAATACTTAGAAAATTGGCTGGAAACACATTAACACAATAATTCTTGTCTCAAACTTCCATATGCCTCTAATCTTAAATACTTAGATTAATAAAGTAGAGCTTAAATTAAATCCGCAATAGTATTTTTTCCTTCTCCAAATATGAACCTGTGGAATTTTGTTTCCATACATTATATAGAAAAATATATGAAGAATAAGATCCACAATACCTAGGAAAGTAATAATAAAATATTACAACAATTTCATAATTGAATTTACAAATTAAATTTTATCCCTATTGACAAAACTATTTGTACTTCAATCCTAAATGTAGACATAAAGGATAAAGATTTTTTGAAATTACACCAACTTCTTGCTACTTCTTTGGAGAGTATTGTGTAGGGAAAGGTTAAGTCTATGCTCCTTTTATAAAAATTTGGAATTCAACCTAAACCAAAATCTTAATCTAACGTGGCCTACAACCCAACAAAACACATATCAACATAGAAAGGAATCAATACAATTGTTTGATATCTCAGGGTACCTGGTGATATGAAGGGAAATCGATCATAGAACACAGCAATTTGCAGACTAATTCCTTCATGATCATAGAATTTGGTTGTCTAATTTCTTCATAAACAATTATTTCAACCCTTCATGAATGTTCACGCTATCGGTTATTCAAATGTTTATAGTTTTCATACATGGAGAGGCGAAGGTTGTGATGAGCCCCAATTTTGGTACAATTTGGGCTCATTTTGGCCTACTTTACTTGCTCAAACCATTCATCTTTATTTGCTTATGCATGCATTTCTTAGTTTATTCATGTTGTTTGTAGGAGGAAGGGTAGACACTTTATCCACGTGACTAATGCATTGTGATTCCAGGTTTTGGCATTAAAAAGGGGAGTAAGAGACAATGAAAGAGGAGACAAGGAGACAATGAGGTGGCTCTGCTGATTTCGTGGAGTAATGTCCACGGTCTTGGGGGCATTCCTCGTGATTCCCACCAAGAACTCTGAGCTCCAATCAATCTCCCCTCCGAGCTTCAGAAGCAGCTAGCTGTCCTACAGGAACAGCAGTCATA